>JAIGNY010004469.1:0-70000 GCA_020152595.1 Chiridota heheva
GACCGTGCAACCCTAACTCCCAACTTCTAACCTAACCTAACCTTAACTATGGTCTATTTAAAAAATGAACGTGATCAGCAGCTTACTAGATGCCAATTTTGTTGTATATAAAACGTATAATCTGAAAGCCTTGAAATCTATTTACCTCCACGTTTTCCATTGTTTTGTTTTTGTAACATTTTATTTCAAAGAGCATACTAGAGCCAACTTGGTACAAAAATCAGGTTCATATCATATTACATTCAGGAGATATGGATTTTTACATATTTCCCAATTGCATTTAAAATTTGTGGATTGTATGATGAATTCGTGTTTGGTGATGTCATAGAGGCAATACCATTGCAAATGTTTATGTATTTCTTCGAATGTTAATTTGTTGTTTCTGTATGATTAGAAACAATTTTCCAAAAGTTATTGAAGTTGGGTATATTTGGCAATGTATATAAATACCTAAATTTCATCAATTAATTTTTTCTAGCAGGTTTTACTAATACAAAAGGATGATAGATTTTAATGAAATACCTCAACTTTGTGGGAGAATGTGTTGCTGTGATATCATACTGAGCCTTTTCCAATTCGTTTATTGGCACTTTTTTGTAAACCCCAAAATTTGAATATCTCCTAGTAGGAATGATATATCAACATGATTTTTGTACTAAAATGTTTCTTTCTTATAAAAGGTTACAACAAGACATGGGAATATTCCTTTAAGCCCCGCCCACTATGCATATCAATAAAATTCAACATATTTGTACCACGAAAATGTACACACTAACAAACAATATAATTATACCGAATATGAAACAAAGTAGACACGGTTGTAAAAATAGTAGTTCAAGATATTTACATTAAGCCCCACCTACTCATTAATATGCATGACATCACCACCAACCAACCATAGGGTACATCTACGAACCATGGGTTATCTGTGTACCACATATGACAGAAATTCGGTGTATCGTTCTTGAGATATTGCGCTTATGAGCTTGCTGTCACAGACACACATCCATACACACATACATACATACACACACCAGCATGACTGCATAGGTTCTTTAGGCTATTCGCATTGGAACTAAAAAAATGAGGGAAACTTGTGATAAAAGTACTCGAAAATGTTGTAAATTTGTGGACATTTTAGTAAAAGTATCAGAATAATTTTAAAGTTTTAGCAAAATTTCATAAAAATGAAAAATAATTCCCGTACATGGGAAAAATAAATAAACGAATTTGGAAAAAAATTGCCTGAAAATGGAAGAAATGTTTTAGAAAACCCAAGAAAATTGCCTGAAAATGACCTGATAACGAATAAAATGACCTAAAAACCGAAGGAAAATGCCTGAAAATGTCCAAAAATCGAAACAATTAAGATTTTATTACGATTGGAAAACAAGTCCTTACCAAAATTGGCCGATAGTTAACCTTATTTATTCATTTCCCTAATATGTATAGCAAATTGTATACAAGTATATCCCGCTACTTACATTTTACATACATAATTTGTTCAGAGAAGGGAGGAGGGAAGGGCGGGGGGGGAGTCAAGGTTTCTGAATACGCTACTTTTAAAAAGTCAGTTTTTTGCCCCTTAAATACTGTACTCCCTGATTCAAACATCTTCCGTCACCCCTGACATGGAACTAAACACTTTTTTCCTGGTTCAACATAACATAACAAGATGATGGGCTACGAAGGGTTAGTTACCCCATAAAAATCCCAAACTAAAACCACCACCACCACAAAAATATCAGACGCCCAGAGCTAGTAAAGAATTTATCAATGTTGACTTTGAAATTGTGAACAGAATTGGAGCTAACTACCCACCCTGGCAAACTATTCGCCTCCATTCGCCTCATTAACAACTCTTTGCGAAAAGCTAAAACGCCGAATATCTATCCGTGAGAACTCTTTGGTCAACTTAAAAATTGTTACCACGTGTCACATGAGAATTAGCTGAAACATGCATGAAATAACAGGAAGTCAAAGTACACTACCAGATAGGAACTTAAAAACCTGAATTATATCGCCACGTCCTCTTCTCAATTCAGGTGTGGTCAAACCAAGAATTCGCAACCTAGATTCATAAGAGAGATTTTTAACTTCGGGAATAAGTATAGTAGCTCTTCACTAAACCTGCTCCAATATGAACTTATTCTTCTTATAAAAGGGACTTCAAGCCTGAATAGCATGCTCAAGGTGAGGCCTGCCTAACTGCTAATACAATTTAGGAACAACCTCTCTACCAAAAAAACAAAAAAATTCTTCTAATCAAACCAATTATCCTATGTGGCCCTTGCAGCTGCTGAAGCACAGTTAACTAGGTTTCCGATTGCTAGTAATGACAGCACCTGGATCCTTTTCTTGATCAACACGACCAAGATTTGAACCATTTATGCAGTAATCAAAAGCCAAATTGCTTTGACCAAAATTAATAACTTTGCATTTAACAACATTGAATAACATCTGCCATGTTTGGGACCAAGAAACTAACTTATCCAGATCAGTTTGCAAAAGTGAAGAATCCCTAGCATCATCAACAATCCTGTACAGCTTAGTATCATCAGCAAGTTAGGAGCCAAGGGAATCATCAATATCATTAATGAAGATTAAGAAAGAAGCTGACCCAATACAGAACCCTGAGGAACACCACTTGTAAGCTTCATCCATGGAGACACTTTAACATTAACAACAACTCTTTGTGACCTGTCAACTAACCAAGAATATATCCAACTGGCACGCTTTCCTCACACCAAGCGCCCTTGTTTTCATCATGAACCTGCCCAATGGAACCTTATCAAATGTGTTTTGGAAATTTAAATAGTAACATCCACATTGACCAGAATCAACTAGATCAGTAACATAATCAAGAAACTCCAATAAATTAGAAACACAAGACCTCTTAGGTAAGAACCCATGCTGTGACAAATTCAACAAGCCATTGACCAGTAAATGATTTAGTACAACATACTTAACAATGGACTCCATGACCTTGCACACAAATTGTGGTCACCTTTTTTTTTTTTAAATATGAGTGACATTAGTAATGCTCAAATCACTAGAAACAACACCAACATCAAAGCATTTTAAAAAGATGATACTCAGGGGAACAGAAAGAACGTCAGAACACTCACGTAAGACAGCAGGATGTATACCATCTGGACCGGGTGCTTTATTCTAGTTAAAACCCTTTAACTTCTTAGACACATCATCAACTGAAAAATCAACATTCTTAATGGATACTTGAGAGTGCACACTAAGATAATCCACATCATCAGCAGGGGACTCCTTAGTACAAACAGACACAAAATAGTCATTCAAAACCTCAGCCATATCCTCACCACTATTGATAGTAACACCATCATCACCCTGAAGGGTACCAACAACCTCCTTGGTTTTTTGCTTTGAGCGAACATAAGAACGAAATGACTTCGGATTAATCTTAACCTTGTTGGAACTTTGATGATTCTTAAACCTAGCAAGCTCCGCAGGACACCCTTTGTGTTTGAAATAACGCCACTTCTTTTTCCGAACAGCCTGCAAACCTCTCGAGACATCCACACTGACCAATTACACCTGTAGACTTTCTTTAATGCGACAAACCTATTTACACCCTCCAAAACCATAGTTCGGAAAACATCCCATGCTTTAGAAGGTCTAAGTCACGAAGCAAAGAGGTCCAATCAAATGACAAATTTCCCTGAAGTGCAGCATAGTCAGCATCCTTAAAATCTAAAACCAGTTTATTAGCTGAAGAAACCTTTGTGAAACAACACAGATCAAAACTAATGTCATGATCACTACACCCTACCTTACCGCTACTTAGCACATTTCTAATAATACTTTCTTCACTACTGAAAATCAAATCAAGACAATTACTACCATGCGTGGGAAACAACACATGCAGGGTGAAAAAGCAAAAATGGAACAAAAAGGAAAATTAAAGTCCCCAAAAACAATAACCCTCCTAGAAGCAACTTTCCTGAAGCAGTCAAGCAATTTCTGATTGTTCACAGGACTAGAATTTGGTGATCTATACACAACACCAACAACCACTGAAGTACCAACATCGCCATCAACAATAAACTCACACCATAGGCAATTTGAAAAAGCAAAAGAAAACTGAGCAGTCCTACCTATACAATTAAAACTGTCTTTCACCAACAATAAAACGCCACCTCCTCTACCATTGAGAGTATCCGTCTTGCCTGAAAACTTGATTAACCTGGAATATGAACCTCTGAATCACTAATTTCACTATAAAACCAACTCTCCGTAACACCAATTATATCAGGTCTACTAATTAAAACTTCAGCCAGAAGCTCATCACGCTTATTCAAAGTGCTACGCACATTTGAAAACATAACCTTAAATTTACCACTAGAACACTCCCTATCCCCAGAAACTTGTCTGACAGGTGGGTTTAAGCTCTCACCCCCCGTGACTAGTTTAAAGGACTCAAGATCCTTAATTGCCCTATTAGCAAGACGAGCACCTTTCCTAGTAATGCAAACCATCTCATTAACCAATCAACCCGAGATTCAAACTTATGCCAGAAATTGACAAAACCGAACTCAAATAGACGACAAATACTCTCTAGCCAACTATTGATCAACAACATCTATCATAAAGAAACTACCCCCACGTGGCAACATACCAACAACTAGAACCCTACAAGCTGTCCTTCGACTTGAATTACAAATCAATAAAACTACGCCTAACAAAATCAACATTTCTCCTTGAAATATCATTTGTACCAATTGAAACTACAACGGTATCTTCACCCTTACATAGTCTCAACACGAGAACTAACATCAACTCTAGCCCCTGGAAGACACACCCTAATCCTTCTATTACGATTTACTCCACAACATACCTAACAAGTAAATACCCTATCCATAAGACCTTATCCCTAACAGAACCCGCAGGCAAAGTACCAGACGAATCAATAACCTAACGACCAATTGTACCAGTACAATTATTAACTACAGACAACCCTACATCAAGTCTGTCAACAAAATCTGATCCAAGACTATCTACCAGAACAGAACCCCTATCAAATTCCCCACCCAAAGAACTATCACCATCACAAGCCTGACTACCCACATCTAAGCCACAAAACTCGTCTGCACACTAGCATCAACCATTTCAATGATACAACTGCAACCAGAAAGTCTCAATTCCAAAGCCTTCAACCTTGTACACTTTGAACAGACAAATACAAAACTATCAACCGAAGCTTCCTCAGAATTTCACGTCACACCGGACTCCTGGAAATCAATCCACTTATTACAGCTATCACAGCAAATCGAACTCTCCATGATCATACGATATAATTAACAGAAGCAGAAAACCAAACGCAACAACCTAAAAGAGGAACAATAGGCCCAACAATACCTAAAGAAACACCTTAGCTTCAACACACAATATACTAGCCTATACTGAACACATAAGCCAATACACTAAATTAAAAAAATAACAGACTAACACAACAATAACAAAGCCTAGCTTACAACAACTGTAGGCCTAGCCTAGCTTACAACAACTGTAGGCCTAGCCTAGCTTACAACAACTGTAGGCCTAGCCTAGCTTACAACAACAAGCCTAGCTTACAACAACTGTAGGCCTAGCCTAGCTTACAACAACTGTAGGCCTAGCCTAGCTTACAACAACTGTAGGCCTAGCCTAGCTTACAACAACTGTAGGCCTAGCCTAGCTTACAACAATAGTAACAAAGTGTGTAATAGGATACATTTAGTAAACCACACAAACTAGCAACAACAAACATTTTACAATTGAGGAAACATAATGAAAACAACAAAATAAAAAATATGCAGAGAAAATAAGAATATGATCAAACTTAAGCCTGAATAAAATCCAAATAAAAATATCCACAAATTGAGACAAGGAATGAAACACTTCTGTATACAGTCACAACTATATTATTGAATTCTCATTAGAAAACTTAGGAATAAGAAAGTGCCCTCACTAGCTTTTCTGTCCCCCTTGCCAAGAGTCCCTTCCGGCACCCCTGGATACATCCAACTGGTCCCAGTGTTGTGCTTTTTATTATCAGCAAAAGTCACCAGCAGACTTAGCGGATTAGGTAGGGGGGAGGTTGGGTTATTACATACACATTATTTAGTTGTATGCAAGGGTGTAGGAAGGATAACCTCTCTGGTGAGGGGAATGTATGGGGCAAAAACCAAAAAAATTCACTGATAACTTAATTTTCCTTCAAAAGTTGCTGCTAGTCGAAAAATCACTAAATTTATCGTGAAATTTTCATTTGACCAACATTTCTTTTAATTTCACCAATTTTTTGTCAATATCCCAATTTTACGTCATAACCGTTCCCATGCCTCTGGACGCTATGTAGCTACAAATGCACCGCCGCAACCATTTTAATTAGTCATCACAAGGTTGCGTAACATTATTGCTTTACCTGCAAATAAGATGGCACTGAATAATCTTCTATTCAAATAATCCCAAAAAGTTGCTGTCCATCAGGAAACCACATTAAGAAAAACACTTAGGTTTTCCCATTTGCAGAGTTATTTGCTCTCACTTCATTCTCTTTTCACTAGGTGAAAGTCGATTTGGAGGGTGATACATGTATTTTGTGAAAGTCGATTTCAGGGTGATACATGTACTATGTGAAAGTCGATTTTGAGGGTGATTCATGTAATATGTGAAAGTTGATTTAAGGGTGATACATGTAAAATGTGAGTCGATTTTAAGGGTGATACATGTAATATGTGAGTCGATTTTGAGGGTGATACATGTAATATGTGAGTCGATTTTGAGGGTGATACATGTAATATGTGACACCTGAAAGAACAAAACAAAAGGCATTCCAAGTGATATTTGAAGTAATATTTTTTTTAAAGCATCAAGTATCAGGTATATGATTTCCAGATCCCTCAAGATCCCAGATCAACTATATATATATTTGGAGTAATATTTTTTTTAAAGCATCAAGTATCAGGTATATGATTTCCAGATCCCTCAAGATCCCAGATCAACTTTATATGTATGGCACGCCTACCAATAAAACATTTGAAGTAATACACATACCAAACCATTCCTGCAATGCAATTTAACTACCTTCAAAGGTTATTTTATATTGATCATTCTTTCGCAGCTAGGCCTTCAAATTATTTCTAGGCAGACCACACCTTTTATTATTTGAAAGCTATTCCAGGAACGACTTGGTACTTTTATTTATCTAAATGCAGGATTATTTTTTTCAGGTTATCACAAATCGTTATCACTGCTTTTATTTTTTCCCCTGTGATTTTGGGGAATCCACAGACATCACTGTAGAAATAATATTTTTCCTGGCAGCACAGACTGAGCGATAAAGAATGAAAAAATATAAACAGAGTTGTACGAACATACAATTTATTACTTTTCAAAGCTTACAAAACTTTAAATTTCACTAAAATGCAATGGAATGAGAAGTAAAAATTGTCAACCTAAGAATCTGACCAACACTTATCACTAAAACACATATCTAAAATAGTTCAAGTGGCGTTGTGTTTTAAAAAATTGTTACTGTAAACATAAAAAATAAGCATACAAAAATCTTATTTAAGATATTATCTACATGCAGAGGCTATAAGGTCTTTCAATGAAATATATCTCACAGGTGAGCAATGCCTCTTTATGTAAAACTGTTTGTCTCAAAAAAACAGCTTGAATTTGAACATACAGACAATATTTTCCGATTTTATTTCCACACATGGATTAACTTATTAGTATTTTTGCAATAAGAGCATTTCAATTTTATTTCCAGCCACCTATGTACACAACTTCAAAATACAAAGAACATCTTAACCTTGAATAATTTTTTAACGGCACAATTTTTGTTGTTGTTCTAATGTGGCATTTTTGACATGGGTAATCAAATTTCATCTTAGTTGATACTTTAAAAGCAACCATACCAAACAAAGAGTGGGTGGGGCACAATTTTTGTTGTTGTTCTAATGTGGCATTTTTGACATGGGTAATCAAATTTAATCTTAGTTGATACTTCAAAAGCAACCATACCAAACAAAGAGTGGGTGGGGAGCCATCACATGCTCTTGACACATTCCCTAAGTTCTTCCCAAGCACCGCAAGAAACTGTTAATACTAATGATGTACTGAGGTTAGGGGAAAAACATTTCCTCAATTACACAAAAAACAGTTAATGTACTATTACTGGGAAAGGTATATCAATTAGTAAGGACGGCCTCGTCTGTCTGGTCGGCGGTCCATCCTGTCTGGTCCACCTCCACGTCCCATGAACCCTCCTCCTCGTCCTCCCCTGTCACCTCCTCCTCTGCTGCCACGGAATCCACCACCTCGTCCCATGCGGTCTCGATCACCACCTCTACTACCTCGGAAACCTCCCCTTCTTGGTGGGCCATCCATACCTGAAGACAAACAAATGTGATTAAAAAACACGTTATTGTTCTTTTCCTATTAACTATGTATGATCAATTTTGAAAAAACACATTTAATAATGTAAAAGCTATCATGAAATATTTAACATTGACAAGGCTACATACATGATAATCATAGATGATTTTCACTTCACATCCCACATCCCATTTTCCACAATATTGTAACAAGATCATATAACAACATACATCCAGTCAGTGACGGGAGTCATTTCGACAGATAACATATAGGATGAAGTATGCCTCTGGTAGAACCTTCAGGCCATTCCAAGTAGCTATCATGATGTAAAATGTACCAATAGCATTTTTACTATCAGCAGATCTTAACTTGCTTCATGACAATCTGGTCACAATGTGTTTTCCAGTGATGTAAGCAAGTAATAATACTAGGTTATATCAACTTACCACCATCCTCTCCTTCAGATCCTGGTTTTGTTGTTCCACAGCGATTGCATTTTGTCCTCCAGGCAAAATTGCTGTTTTCGCAGTCACTGAAATTTGGCAAAAGATCAAAATGTTGAATGTATGTGAAATTCATGCTTGTGTATTATTGCCTTTGTCCTCACGATCGGGGGATTTCAGCATAACTGTTAAACAATTACTGAAGACTCATCTTAGCAGATCAACTTGTTGCATTATGGCTGAGCAAAGGTTAATCATTTTTATTTATGCTAAATTTGTAATGTATGACAGGGCAGATAGCTCAAAATCTTGATGTAATTATTTCAATTTCTCAGCTTAATCTACATCACAGAGAATCTAGAATTTGGTCAATTCTCTAAAACTCTTAGTCAGAATTTACGTGCACAAAATTACAATAGATAATTACCTAGAGCGGTAAATACCGTCATGGTTCGCATGCCCATGCTAATTGACACCAATATCACATGACCTGTCCAATTATAAAAAAATGGCATCTCACACTATGTACCACCCCATGTCCCACATGACATCCCTTGTCCCACATGGCATTCCACCATATCTCCCACATGGCATCCCCCCATCCCTTGTCCCACATGGCATTCCACCATATCTCCTACATGGCATCCCCCCCCCCCATGACATCCCATCCCTTGTCCCACATGGCATTCCACCATATCTCCTACATGGCATTCCACCATATCTCCTACATGGCATTCCACCATATGTCCCACACTGCATTCTGCTATATGACCCATGTGGCATTCCACCCTATGTCCCATATGGCATCCCATCCTATGACCCACATACATCCCACCCTATGTCCCACATGGATCCCATCCCATGTCCCACATACCATCCCATCACTTGTCCCACATGGCATTCCACCATATCTCCCACATGGCATTCCACCCTATGACCCACATGACATCCATCCCATGTCCCACATTAATCCAACCATGTCCCAAATGGCATCCCTCCCTGTGTCCCACATGGCATCTCTCCCTATGTCCCCCATGGCATCCCACATGGCATCTCTCTCCAACTCCCACATGGCATCTCTCCTTATGTCCCATATGACAACCCATAGGCTCCATAAATAACTTATATGCAAATGAGCTGTTGAATAAGAAAAAGAAGGCAGAGTCAAATAATTATGCCTGATATAGCCCTTGATGTATACCACATGGAATATAGTATATCATATGTCCTGCATGCTCCCCCCATCCATGTCCCACATGGCATCCCTCCCTATGTCCATATTCAGTCACATCCTGTCACACTCCTAGACTGAGCATACTAAATAAAAAGTCTGGTCAATTCATATACTATAGCAACTTTATGCAGATGGACCACAATAATAAAGGCGGAGTTTAATAATCATAAGGTGGAGTTTAATAATCATGCCTGATACAATTGTTGGTGCCCAAATATTTTCAAGAATTTTAAGGATTTTAAATCTCCAGTGCTACAAGAGAGACGCTTGAGGATCTCTGAAGAATATTGGAAAATTATATCATTTACAGTTATCTTCCAAGAAAATATCAAATGTTTTGTAGACTTTTTAAGGAAACAAGTCTTCAATCTGTCTTAAGTGTCTCTGAAAAACTTCCATAAGGATATCTGTAGAAACTTTTTCTGAGAAAATCTCAAATTTTTAAAACATTTCTGAGGAATTCTCAGGAAAAACATTGGATAGCCAGACGGCCGATATCGTCATTACATAGGTACACATTATGCTTTGCATGCTCACCAATAATATACCTAACCACTCATAGGTTACGTGATATGACTTACGGGTTGGGGCAAATCCAGTCACCTTCCCTTGGTGGTCCTCCTTGTCCAGCACCACCACGACTCATGCCTCGTCCACCTCCACCACCACCACCTCCACCTCCACTTCCACGATCAAAACCACGTCCACCGCCACCGACAACGCCACGTCCTGCAACAACAAAATATGTCAAATCAACTTTACCACAGCCACTCATATTCTAATGTGATGTGATGTCCGTATCAAAAGCAATGGACTAGACACCTAAATGACAGAATAAAAACAGTTTGAAGAAAAAATTTACCATGCTATTTGCACTAAAATGTGCGCCTCCTAAAACGATGGTTGATTGTTTGCACTTAACAGCACCTTAACTAGATAGAATAGTCATATTTGTGATGAGTAGGTATAGTGTGATATAAAATAAAACAAAGGTGAACCATGTAGTTGAAAATGGTTTAACTGGTAATGAAATGATAGTGACTTAGCCTACAGTGGTTAAAGTAGGGCTAAATCAGTTGAGTTATGGAAGGGAGTGAGGAATTTACGTTTATGTTTAGTGGCTTGAATGCGTAATGGATAATAAGGTTTTGGGTAGAAGTTTATAAAGAGTATTTTACGAAATTAGGAAGTTGCAAGTAGTGTTTATCATGGAGAAATTGCAATATTTGCTTATAGATGTAAGGTTCCATTCACAAACTTCTTTGAAGAGGGGATAATGACAGTGGCAAAAGATTATTAAATCTTATTTAAATTAACTGAAGAAAAAAAAATCATTTTAGCTTACAACACTATCAGCTTACAGCCTCATTCTAGCTTTTCACCCCTATACTGAATACGGAACTGCAAAAGGTTAGGGATAACGAAAATTACAAAGAAACTCACCTCGTCCTCTGCCGCGATCCCCAGTTGGTGCCGGCCTGGTGGCAATTTCAACTTTAATGACGTTCCCATCAAATGGCTTTCCTGCAAAATCAAATCATTTAAGTTGCACTCAGGGCAAAGAACAAGTATTTTGAATTTAAGAAATATTATCACAATATGACAATTATGGAATTTAGTTATTTATGATTACTATTTGTTCTAGGATGAATACATCAAGTTTGAAAAAAATATGAAGTTTTTAAAGGTATATATATAGCTTCATTTATTCTATTGAAAACCATGAAATTGTTTTGAAATCTCAGGTTTCGATATGCAATTTCATATTTCCTACCCAAATACACTTCTCCTAGCACTAACATACTAACCTGCTATCACAATAATACAATAGGATACAGCTCTCGACCTCACTCAAAACGGCTGGAAATTTCAAATCCGCGCCCTTTGGCCCTCTTTTCTCCAGTAAGTTGAGGCGGAAAGGAAAAAACGCTCCCATGGAAACGGTAAGCTCTAGTGTGGAGGGTGTGCGGGAGTCTAGCAGGTTAAGTATGTTAGTACTAGGAGAAGAGTATTTCAGTGGGGAAAAAGATTCTCTGGCACACAACTAGATTCTCTGGCACACAACATACTTACCTGCTACCATAATGATACAATAGGCTATGAATTCATAGCTTACTACAAGTGGGGAGTGCACTCTAAAAACAAAAACTGAGATAAGAAAGAAACTACTCTCTATTGCTTAGCCTATTGCAAATAATGAACTAAGTGAGCAATCAACAGTTCAACTATCATACAAGGAAGTCTTGTATTAAAAGCAAATCAGCAGATATGAGTCACATACTGCACTCAACTCTGGCAACAAAATGCCAGGATAGCCCTATAATCGTGGCACTAACAACAAAATGCCAGGATAGCCCTGTAATCGTGGCACTAACAACAAAATGCCAGGATAGCCCTATAATCGTGGCACTAACAAAAATTTCCAACCTTAATCAAGAAAAAGATTAAATACAATTCTTGAACATGCTATTACTACAAAGTCCATCCATTCTTTGAAACATCTTTCTGGTAATGAAAGGACGGAGGAGAAATTAAAAACCAATGGAATAGCTTACAGTACCTGGTTCCCAAGTTTTATATTAACTTTAATTTCCACTGCCATGGTCAGTCAGTTGAGTTAAGACCAGAAGGCAGGACACAACATCATTTCCTTTCCCACTGTCATAGTTAGTCAGTTCAATCAAGTAAGCTGGCAGAGGACACCAAAGGATACACTTAAATTCTAAGTTCCAATAAACTGTTTTTCATTTTAAGTTCCAATGCCATGGCTAGTCAGTTGAGCTAAGGCGACAGAGGACACTTCACTTCAACTCTATTGCTCAAGTTTTAATCAACTTTTTCATTTCAACTTTAAATTCAAGTTCAACTTCAGTTCCACTGCCATGGCTAGTCTTTTCATTTCAACTTTATATTCAAGTTCAACTTCAGTTCCACTGCCATGGCTAGTCAGTTGAGTTAAATACCAAAGGGTAGCAACTTGGAACATACTTTCATTTCCCACAACCGTGGCTAGTGAGTTGAGCTGAGCTAAACATGCGAGGACACAATACTTCCCTTTCTACAGACTAAGCAAGTCCGCTAAACTCACAGCTATTCCCAGCACTACGGAATATATATATATGTATGTATGTATGTATAATATATATGTATATATATATATATATATGTATGTATATATATATATATATATGCATGTATATATATGTATGTATATATATACAAATATGTATATATATATATATATATGTATATATATATATGTATATGTATATATATGTATGTATATATATATGTATATATCTATCTATATATATGTATGCCTGTGACTGAACTAAGGTAGGCACGGAACACAACTTGCACAATCCACTGACACACTACACTACAGTGAGTTAGGCACAACTAATGTTAGGCTTAACGTTAACTAACACTAGCATTACAGGTCTAACTAACTGGCAACATAAAGATTCTGCTAGCTCGCAGAAGTACACTCAAAAACACGGAAAAAGATACACAAAAGTGAAATCTTTCCAGAAGAGTCCAAAAACAGTTATTTCTTGTCGAAAGTACACTCACCGGCATAAAACACAATAAAACAAACTGAAAACTTTCCACACTTGAGGTCAATACAAATGCTGAAATTTACTTGAGGGAAGAGGGTCTAAGGGCCAAAGGCTGCGGAGTTAGAATTTTTCCAGCGGTTTTGATTAAGGTCCAGAGCTGAAGCCTATTGTATTATTGTGGTAGCAGGTAAGTATGTTGTGTGATGGAGAATCGAAGTTCTAAGCATCGCAATTTTGGTACTTTGTTTTGTAAACCGCTTGTTTTTATGTCTATCATCATTCTTTGAAGTGGTGCAACAAATCGCTACGTGGAAATAATACAAGGGATTCAGTAAGCAAGGAACTGCCTTCATTTTACAGATGTTCATTTAATGTTCATGGAATGTGGACAACAAATGTGCCATTGAAGTCAACTGTTGCAACATTATGCTTCTCATAATAACAACAAGGATTCTTCATCAAGTCTAGCTAAAAACTTAATTTTACCAGATTAAGAAAATGTTACAAAGTCAATTGAGTTTACTTTTTAATGTGCACCTTTGTTATATATATATGAATATATATATATATATATATATATATATATGTAATATGCAAGTCTAATTAATACAAACTAATCAAATTCTCAATCAACAATTAATGATAGAGGCAAATTGCAAAAGACCAAGAAAATCAAAGCAATTCTTTGTACAATGACATCAAAGGCTGCTACATATCACATTTCCAGCACACATCAATCAACATGAAAACCTGAACTAAAACAAGAATTGAAGACTTGTTATCAAGAAGTGATTGTTGGCTGATCAATGTAACAATCAATAAATAATGAATTGCAAACTACTAGAGCATTGCACTGCTCATGTTGAAATTTATGTTCAATATTCTTACCATTAAACCATTGGATGGCTGATTTAGCAGTGTAAGGGTCATCGTAGGTAACAGTACATTCACCCTTGTTTTTGTAAATCCAGATCTTCGGTTTGCCTAATCTTCTGTCCATCTATAAGAGATAATTCAATATGCATCACTTAAAAAATTTATAGGAATGTTATTATTCAGAAGCAGCTTCGGATTCATGTTATGAGGTGGTACTTCAGTACCTGAGATTAATAGTGACATAACGATAAATTTCAACTAAAATCGGCAAACATTCTACATGCTTGAAAGGTTTAATGATAACAAATGCTTCTCCAAAATTACCAATTATATAAGAATCTACAAGAATGACTTAACCCTTTGATTCCCACACGGTCATGTCACGACCGATTGGAAAAAATTTGGCTAAAATCTTAGTTTCTGATCGCAATATAGCTGCCCCACACCAAAAATATTATCATAAAGACCATTCCACATATTTTTAATTAAAACTAGAATGGTAAATGGTTCGCATGCCCATGCAAATTGACACCCATATTATATGACAGGGTCAATTATAAAAATGGCATCTCACACTAAGTCCCACATGGCATCCCATGTCCCACATGGCATCTCACCCCATGTCCCACATGGCATCCCACTCTATGACCCACATGGATCCCATCCTACATGTATGTCCCACATTAATCCAACACTATGTACCACATGACATCCCTCCATATGTCCCACATGGCATCCCTCCCTGTGTCCTGCATCAGTGGCTTCCCACCGGATGTTCCACATAGCATCCCACCATATGTTCCACATGGTATCACTCCTAATGTCCCAATGATATCCTACTTTATGTCCCACATGGCATCACATCTTATGTCCCACATGGCATCACATCCCATGTCCCCATGGCCTCCTACCTCATGTCCCACATAGCCTCCTACCCTATGTCACACATGGCATCCCAACCTATGTCAAATTCTGTATCATTCATCGCATCTCACCATGTCCCACATGGCATTCTACCCTGTTCCACATGGCATCCCACCCTATGTCCCACATGACATCCCATAGGCTCCACAAGGAGTCTCATCCTAGCTATCACAGTCCCTGATTGAGCATACTATGTATGAAAGTGTCAGTTCATATAATAACTGATATGCAAATGACTTGTTGTAATGGGGGTGGGACGCCATTCCATCCCATGGCAATCCACCCTGTCCTGCATGGCATTCCACCACATATTCTACATGGCATTCCACCCTGTTCCACATGGCATTCCACCCCATGTCCCACATGGCATCCCACCCCATGTCCCACATGGCATCCCACTCCATGTCCCACATTGCATCCCACTTTATGTCTCACATGACGTCCCATAGGCTCCATAAGAAGTCTCATCGTAGCTATCACAGTCTCTGATTGAGCATACTATGTATGAAAGTGTCAGTTCATATAATAACTTATATGCAAATGAGTTGTTGAATAAGAAAAAAAAAAGTGGAGTTAAATAAATATGCCTGATATAGCCCTTGGCGTAAACAACATGGTAAATATTATATCATATGTCCCTCATGCTCCCCCTCATCTATGTCCAACATAACATCCCTCTTTATGTCCATATTCAGTCACATCCTGTCACACTCCCTGACTAAGCATACTAAATAAAAAAAGTCTGGTCAGGTCATATACTGTAACAACTTTATGCAAATTCATGCAAATGAAACACATTAATACAGGTGGAGTTTAATAATCATGCCTGATACAACTGTTGGTGCCCAAATATTTTCAAAAATTTTAAGGATTTTAAATATTAAGTGCTACAAGAGAGACTTAAGGATCTCTGAAGAATATTAAAAAAAAAAATTATATCATTTTACACTTTATCTTTTAAGAAAATATCAACATTTGTAGACTTTAAGTCTTAAGTATCTCTGAAAACTTTAACATTTTTAAGAAAATTCTAACCTTCCATAAAGATATCTAAAGAAACTTTTAATTTTTCTGAGGAACTCTGAAGAGACTTAAGCATTTTCTGAGGAATTCTCAAAAAACTATAATTTCTGAGAAAATCTCAGGACAAATTTGTGGACGGCCGGACAGACGTAATTGCCATTACATAGGTTCGCATAATGCTTTGCATGCGAACCAATAAAAAAAAAAAATTACCCCCTCTTTGTTCACACTGTAATATAAGTTTTAAAACAAACACACACACTAGTACATACACATTGTAGTTTAGCGGTAACATACAGGATTTAAACATGGCCGCTCCGGGTTTGAATACCGCCAGACTTTGTTTATTTGTGAGTAATTACAGCGATGATTATTAATCTTTTTTTTCCATGTGTTGCTTTGGAGAATTTTTTAGACTGGTATCATTAGAAAGGAAATTTCACAAACAAACATCCAATTTCATAATTCACAAGAAATATTACAAGATTATACATATTGAGCAATTTGAACCTAATTTTGCCTGCAATTTGCATATTTATGTCGATATTTCCTTTATTGTGTCTTTTTTTTATTGAAAAGTTTTTTTATTGAATGTCTTAGCATTCATATAAACCAATCTTGTAGTGATAGAAAATTAATTCTGAAAAAAAAAGGGGGAAAAAACCAATCTTGAGGATCCATTTTAAAAATGATTAAAAAATGTACAGTGCAGTACTGTTATGCCGGAATTTAGTTTTTCCTGTCCATGGAACAGGACAAAAAATAGTTTTGGGGCAATGTGTATGAAAAAATTGATGACTTATTGCACTTATAACATATTTACTGCCTGCAACTTTGATATAATTACAAATTACTAACTTTTTGTGGCTGTGTAGTAAAAAAAGGTGCATGTTTGGTGTCATGTTAATTTCACTACTAGTTCATGTATATCAGAGAAAACATATTATATCGAAACGACCCTTGAACTCTCAATATTGATATGGGTCAATATCAAAATATTCTCACCTTGATGACACCAATGGCACCAAAATGCTGAGCAATCTTCTCCTCATTGACATCTTCAGCCATTCCACTCACAAATACTGTGTCTTCTTGAATAATCTTATCAGGACCTGGGTCTGTATGAGAGAATTTAAGTTAATGTTGATGTTTGGTGTTAACCAACTAAAACCTTTCACATATGGTGTACTTCAGTGCTCCAGAAAAATAAGCTTACATCATTATTTGTAGGTAGTTTTACCATTCAGATGAATAGGCCAATGGCCTATTGTCATCATCTTGTGCAAAACATTTTTTGTCAGTGCAATAACTCCTAAAACATTGATAAGTTCACACAAAGATCACGAAGATGGGATTGAAAATGGATGTCCTTAAACATTTCTCAGGGTCATAGGGCAACTTTTAAAAACAAATCTTCATAATTTTGTTTGGCACAATTATTCATGAAAAGTAGTTGCCACACAAGTTGATGTCATCTCATTTTTTTGTATTACTGCAGATGCACCTTTTGTTTTATGCATTAATATCCACAGCAAAAAAAAAAAAAAAAAAAAAAGCCACGGAATTAGAGCCAAATTTTAGATATAATTTAAAAAATATATTTATCTGATTTTCAGTAGAAGACAAATACCCTGGTACGAAATGAACCGGAAAACACAACTCACCAGGGAAAGAAGACCCTTCATCCCTTCCAAAGCTGCTACCTCCTCCTGAATCTAAACAATCAAAGAGTAGAAACAAAATTAGTCAAAGCTCCTCAAGTATTCTGCGGAAACTAACGTTCAATGAGACATCAAGTGGATCACACATAAGAACAAAAATCAATTATACAAGAAAATCTCCATAAAATCAACGGAGAATGTGATCTTCACAAACTGACAAAATGACTTTTTCCTATTGTTAACAAATGATAGCAAATTTCAGTAATCCTCCTATTATTTCTGTTCGACTAATTTACCAAGTGCAAAATAAAATAAATGTATTAGTTTCCGGTTGCCAACTGATCTTCAGATGAAAATGCACACTGTAAAAAAGTGTCTGCGGTTGTAAAATCAAAACTTTTCAAGTTGATCATTCATTTAAAGAATATGGCCCAAAGCTGGAATGTGAAGTTATGAATTTCTTATTTTACCCTATCCCTAAATATTTTTCAGTATTTATTCAAGTTGTCAATAAGTTGAATGTATGACATTCAATAATGCCATCAAAGTGAAGTAATCTATTGTACTAGGCATCTCATATATTGTCTAGGAACAGCTAAGTTTTTGATAAAAAAGAAACACTTTCACACAAGATTATATTTTAAAATTCCAACCAGCGACAATTTTGGAAACAAAATAAAATCGGAAACTCAACATTTATTTCATTTTGGCTCTTAACTCAAAGATACCACACTAGACCTAATGAAGTGGCTCTGACAAGAACCAGTGACACATTTAAGCCATTTATCATTTGAAATCAATGCAAATGATGAGAAAAGCAGCAAAAATCCTGTGGCCATTTCATGCATTCTTGAATTTTCATACTTAATTTTATTGTAAAAAAGTAGAAAAACAATCCACTTTAAATGCATATCTGCTTTATCTACAAATGCCAGAATAGTTTGACAGAAAGCAGTTATCAAGATGAATGTTTTAAACTTCTGCATCATACAGAAGCATGACGAATTGATTGGACCCAATCAAGTTTGAACAGGGAAAAGCTTCTTCAGTCATCAATTGCTGCATTTGGGATGTCTCACATCGACTCAATCACAAATTTCTGAAGTATCAAGAGATGCTTAAAATTTAAGTCAAAACTACATTTTTCAAATCTTTTTGAAGACTACTAATTACAATGTTTCAAAATAAATGAAATAAACATTTGTATTCGTGTCACTAGTCCTTTAAATGCAGTACCAGTTTAATTCACAACATTGTTATTTTGTACAATTGGAGGATGAGAAAACTATATGATGCTTTCTGATCATTACTGGAACACGAATTGGTTTTTCACATGTCAAAGCAGAAGTACACAGTAAGCCTATTGGCACTCATCAGGTCACATCTGCTTTCACAAGACTGAATATCATCAAAATTTCGATATTGGTGTTTCTCTTTATTAGTAGTCATTGCAAATAGATATTCAAAGTTGTGATGTACAAAAAGCATCTGCTACATTTTGATCAGAAACCACATATCATTTATCATTATGAAACAACTTATAATTGTGCTTAATTCGACATATTATCAATGCCTTTCCCTTCATCTATACAAAAACCAAATAGATGAAGAAATGAGCTATTTAACTTAAAGGCATTGCATTTCACTAACTCATCATTTGACTCCCTAACATAAATAGCTTAATGCTCAATCTTTCAGGTACAGAGAGCCAGATACACACTGCATGTTGTTAGAGACAGGATGCATCTTGAGCAGAGCAATGCCCAGCCCAGTGGCAATTACTCACAGTAAGATGCAACTTTCAAAATGGCACTCACTATAAGTTGCTGATTTGTATTTTACTAGTAAGTATTACCAATAAAGTATAAATTCAACTAGTATAAGTCAATCAGGATGCAACTGTTACATTTCCCTCACTTAAAAATATCATTTTGACTTCCTACTAAGTGTCTTGCTGTATCGAATTACCAAGTCATTGTCAACTCAACTTCTTAGCATGATCCAACTTTTACAGTCCCTAAGAAATTGTTATATTACAAACAAAAGTTCATACTGTGTTTTATTTACCAAGTATCACAAATAAAATTAAACTCTAGTCAACTCACACCTGAATATTTTTTGTACATGATTGTCACTGTACAAATAATCGTTTTAACACAAATAAATCGCTCTTTTAAGATGGTCAAAGGAATTTGCCAACATACTGTGATCAGTCCCATACACCATCAAGCAATTGGTTTACGCCCCGCTGTGGTTGTGCAACAAATCTCAGTAAACATTCACCACTTCTACCAGAGTAAACCTGAATGACTAGATCAACCAGGATGGATAAACAACAATCGCAAGAGTAGGCAAATCGTCTCTATCCACAACCAAATAAGTGCTTCTTTGCTCAACCAGTCCTTGGCCACGTTCACTTGGGCTGACTGAGGATACAGCTGCTGGTGGAGGCTGGCATCTCAGCTCCATGTCACCATACTGTTCTTCATTCAATCCTTGGAAACAGAAGCTGAGAATTTTCCTGTGCCTCCAACCTGTAATTTTCACTGTCGTTTGTTTGCCAAGCACTTAAAGTGAGAGCCTTTCCTCATGATATATTTCGTCCTACAATTAAATGTTGGTTCTATACCTTTTTCTCTGACATGTCTTACACTCCTGCACCACTATGATAATATACTAACATGTTATGTAACCTTTAGTTGCTGTTACCTGACGAGAAACACCTTGACCAACCACAGATATAAACTCTGTCAGTCTTGTATGTTCATTTTTTCTGTTCAGACTTAAACGAAAAACCCTTTATAGATGAACATAAAGGGAAAAACAAAACCCTTCAAAGATAATTCTTCTTTCCAAACACACGAAGTATAGCATTAGAGATATATGTTGAGGCACTATGTAAACAACCATTTTCGTCATGTAGTCACCCTTGTCACTGATGAAAGATATGTTCTTCCTTCTGAAAAATGTGCCTGGCATAGCTAGTTTTCCGAAATGAAGAACTTCAAAGGATAAGTATGGAAAATCCCGGTGACTTACGAGTCTGGTATTGCAAGATAAAACTGGCATTTCGCAAAAGAGCACTTTCCAAGTTGAAAGTTGATATCAGTTTAAAGCTGTGATACAAGAAAACTGGTATTTCTGTTAACTTCCAACACCTGGAAAAGAATGTCATACTGAAAGCCTCCTTCCACA
Organism: Chiridota heheva; assembly: GCA_020152595.1. Lineage (NCBI taxonomy): Eukaryota > Metazoa > Echinodermata > Holothuroidea > Apodida > Chiridotidae > Chiridota > Chiridota heheva. Next base: position 21,317 of record JAIGNY010004469.1, read on the forward strand.
AACTGTTCTTATCATGTCTTTCTCCTTATTTTCATCTTTGTAGGTGAACAATAAAAAATAAAACAGTCTCGAACCTCTTTTGCTCTTCTGACAGTCAAAACTATGCTTTAAAAAAAAGATATTGTCTTTCAAAGTAGATGAATTGCGCTAGACCACAGGAACATGACTACATTTACAGCCATGCCCCATTAAGTTACCTATAACCTTTCCCTGGCCATTAAGGTCCATAAGGCTAGTGCTTATCCTTATTTTCTGTAGTGCAAGTGGATGAGAATCAATGACTCTACCTGGATAGGATGCCATCATCACAGGCTAATTCCCCAGTGATACTGATGCTCATTTAACACTTCAGTGAACTGAAGCAGAAGGAACAAAGTTGTCTTGCTTAAGTACACAACAAAGGACCCATACCAGTACCTTGTTCACTCTCTTAGCCATATCCATGGCTTCCTTTCCAACAACCATAATGAAATATAAAGTTGAAAAACACAATGTAAGAGAACTGTCAGTGTACCTAGACACTATTTCACAAAACACATTACAATCAACTTAAGTATTTTATTTCCAACTTGCTGGACTTTGCAAAAGATGAAGCATGTTTCCTCCCTAACTGTCCATGAGTAATCAAAGAACTAGTGACATCTAAAGGAAACTTGAGCTTTACTGCTTCTAAATTTTCAATGACCAATTAATACAGCAAAAATTCCCATCAAAATCTGTTCGAAACTGATCATTTTACAGCATTTTGAATTATGGGGGCTTATTACACAATAATTTGTAACAGGCAGATGAATACATCTTCAATAGTTTATGTATATCTGTTGTTTTTCAATCCTTTCTCAAATATATTTTAAAGGTCAACACCAGATTCCATTGGGAGTATATTGAAAATTTATTCTACCTCTGCGACAAAAGGTTATCAGCAATGAAGAAATAACATTCATAACTGGCCTAAATTGAAGAACACGTTTTACAGAATTACTTCAGGATATTGAGCTGTGTGCATCTGATGACATCACAAAGTTCACCTGAATCATAAAATCTTTATTCCTAGAATGACCATAACTCAAAAACTACACAAGCATTTTCAAAACTTTAAAGGAATAATCCTATAATTTTCATTTTTTCATATATAATAGAGAAGATTTATAGAGACAAAGTGGTAAAAAAACTATGTTAATATCTTTTGCCGTTTAGAAGTTATAACAATTAAAGAGTAAAAAAATGTTCTTAAAAACACCTTTTACAGTATATGTCCTTCCGCTTAGTGATGTCATCAAGGCAATTCCAGCACAGTTCTTATGTATTTCTTATCAATTTAATCAGTGGAATATATAATTTACCTGAAAACATTTTGGGTTTTTCTTAATGTACATCACATTTTCAATAAGAAAAAAATCAAAATCATTTTTAAATAATGCAAAAGACATCTTGTTGAAATTGTCTCTATGACATCACAGATGTTGCCAATCAGTCACTATTGTCCAAATTAAAAAAATACTTTAAAATTTTGTAACTTTTGTAAGGAATAAAATATAAACACAGTTTTTTCACCACTTTTTTTTTTAAATGTTTCCCTATCGTATATGTTAAAATGAAAATCCAGGGAAATATTCCTTTAAAGGGCATTGTACTCAGAATTTAATGTTGTTTGACATATGTAAAAGCTGCCACATATCACTACACCTTTAATAATCTTCTGAAAATGCATTTAAGTATACAAACTGCTTACCCAACTTCTGATTTGCAATTTCATATTAAAAAAACAAACAAAAAACAGAATACATCATATTTCCTAAAAGACCTCTTTCAATTTACTACATTTTTATTTAATATGTATACCTCTGTTATTGCAAATCGCAACTCAACCATTTTTACACTGCAACCTGACCATGGCTTAAAACTTAACTACGTACATACTTCTGCTATGTTATTAATTAATCTAGCCCTCTTACATACTTCTTTGAGTGATAAACATTTTATTGATGTGAACCAAAATCAACCACACTGATTGGTACCCTTAAAAGCTTTAATCTTCTCTCATTATAATTACTACAATACCGACTACTTCCAGTTACATACGCAAATCTCCTTTAAGTAATACACAAGTTATCCAATCTCCATGCCACAAAATAAAAGACATGTTTAGATTATTCAAAGTGATTCTTGGATAAACTTGATAATCTCTAGAAGACCAGACAATATACATTAAATATGAAGTGTGCTCAGACTCATTCCCATGAAAGACTAAACATGAGCAAAGCAAATAAAAGTTCAAGGAAATCATCAAGGATAGAAAGAAGTTCTGATATCAACAAAAATAATATTTTCTTATTGAAAACTGAAATAGTGCACTAGATGAAATGACGTTTAGGATTTCGCTAAGATGAGCTCAACACAGAAAATCCATGGATTAGTCAGTGCTGTGAGGAACTCAATATTCTTAATAGGTTTAACTCTTGATAATGTGTACACTTCATAACTCCTGTGCACTTCCTGGCCTATTAATTACTGCACGTTATACCTGTTTCATTCAACTTACTCCCTTAAAAAGTTGAAATGCTTATGAAAGATGACTGAATGAGATAAATCTTCAATAACTTACAAAATTCGTTCAACCATCATTTTCAGGATAAATCATCACATACATGCTTAAAAGAATTTTTTCCCTTGTAAAGAAAACTACATGTGCTATATTGTACATCTATTCAGCTGCAAAGGAAAGTGGTTATCATTCATGAGTATATACGATGAGAAAACAGCATCTCTGTTAATTTATCAAAGGCTAATTCTAAGTATGCTGAACTAATTCCCATGCTTTGTCCCCAGCTTTCAAAAATGGAAAAGAAATTCTGTGCAATAATTTCGGCAAATTTAAATTACTTTGGCACTCACTTGTAAAACTAACAAAAAAGTTTTAAACTAAAACTTTCCCATTTGCCAAAAATATTCCCCGAATGATTCAGATTAACACATTGTTTGTTGATTTAAAAATGTTGCATGTGAGAATGCCTCATTAACTTCAAAACACATTTCACTTGCAAAAAGACATACTAGTTCAACATACTTCAAATATAGATCTGACTTTAATCATTTCAGCAGGGTTCACAGAATAATTCAGACCAAAATGTAACAATTACAACTAAATAAGTTTCATTTTGGTTTGGTTTGTTGATGTTTAATGGCACCACGACAGTCAGAAAGAAATGTGCCAAGATGGTGTTAATAAATAATGGTGTAAGAGTAAGGATAGTAAGGAGATGGAAGGTGTGTAAGGGAGATAAAAAGGAAAAAGCTGAATGTGGAGAAAATTTTAAGTGAAAAGAAAGGGGTGTGTAAGGTTAGGTGTAGAAGGGGAAGGAAATTATATTTGGTGGAAGAGGTTGTTGTTGCGGAGGAAGTTGATGACGTTTGAGGAAGAATTGTTTTCGATAGGTCCGAGATTGAGGAGAGTGAGGAGACAAGAGATCTGGAGGGAAGAGGTTCAGAAAATATGCTTAATGGAGAGATCAGTGTTGCAAGTGGGGCAGAAAGGGCAGGGGAGCCGGATAAGGATGGGAGTGAGTAAGAGAGGAGTAGCCAAGGCGAATGCGTGTGACAACGATGTCTTCCCTGCGGTTGCGACTATGCAGCGGGTGTTGGTCCCAACTTTGGGTTTGATGGTGGAAAGTTTATTACTGGTTTGTAAGTTGTCTTTGCTTAATCGTCGAGTTGAGGTCGTCTTGTGAGGGTTATGATCTCCTGGGGAGGGTTGTTAGTGAAAAAGTTTTCCCTGGGGTGGGGGAGGGATGCAGCATGGTGGTGAGAGGAACACCGAGGTGTTGGTGGATGAGAAAGAGGTAGAGGGGGTAGGCAGTTTTCCTGGGGTGGGGAGGGATGCAGCATGGTGGTGAGAGGAACACCGAGGTGTTGGTGGATGAGAAAGAGGTAGAGGGGGGTAGGCGTGGATGGAGGGGGTTGGAAGGAGCGGTTTTTTCCGGAATGGAAAATTGATCGATCCAGGTTATGTCAGTCTGGACGCACCTAAAGATAGTACAAGTGGGTGAGGGGGTGGGGGTTGTGTTGATGGTGGTAGTAGGGTTGGAGTGGGTGATGACGTGGGAATAGGTGCGGGTATTTTGGCTGAGTTGGTTAAGGGATTTAGAGTCCAAGATCTTTTTGGGTGAAAGGGGAACATTTGATAAGGTCCCGGATCCAAGGCGTTTTATGTGGTTTGGGGTACCTGAGGCCTTACAGGGCTTTGGCGAGGATGAAAAAGTAGTGCGTTTTGAGGCCTGTGTCACCAGGGAAGGAGGAGACAATGATGAACTTTGACCATGGTGGGGAGGGGTGGTGGGAAATTGCAAATAGAGAAGGGAAGGAGGGTTGGGAAGGGAAGAAGGGGGTGAGGAAGGTCGCTTGAAGCGATTCAAATATCGTTGTGAAGTTGGATGGTAGAAAAATAGGTCTGATATCTCCATAAGTGTGATGGAAACTAATGGGTGAAGGTGAAAAAGAAAAATGACCTCAGTAAAAAAATAGAGGTGACAAAAGGTAGCAAATACACCAGGGGCAGGGAGGGACAGTGGAACTTAAAGAAAAGAAAAAACAAAACCTAGGTGTGAGAGGTGGAGGAAAATAGGGGAAGGCCCGGGAGCTGCCCGCACAAGGTGGCAAGCCCCGGTGAAATGTGTGTGTTAGGCTAGGCGGAGGATGGGTGTAGGCCGAGCAACGAAAAAAAACTCTGGAAAGATCTTACCAGAAATCCAATGGAAAATGAATGAATGAATGAACCAAGTCTTGAAGAGATAATGATCAAAAAAGTTGTTTTGTTGAAGAAAATTTAGAACTGATAGTGGTAAAAAAAGTGATTTAGAACAAAAAATTGAGATGAGTTGTGCACAGTGAAATACGTCGTTGCTGTAGTCAACAATGCCCAAATGTTTCATAACTTACATACAAAAAGTAGGCATTCTCCTCTTCCCAGTGCCTTCAGTGGACACATAATATGTATATGAGAAAAATATATCCCATTGCTTATTGTGCTAAAACTAACTCCCAGATACCAGTTATGTTTGTTTTCTGTGAACCCTGCTTTCCTGACAACACAATGCAAACCAAATTGGATACTTTTATATTTTGGGTGGTACTCTTTTTGCAAAAATGCCACATACATTTGATTTTGCCACTATGCAAAGCTTTCTTCTTCAAATTCTTGTATTAATTTTCACTTGATTATATGAATTTGGTTCAAAAATTTCCTGCAACACCCATAATTTTCAATGTTACCTTTATACTCACCTATCACACTGTTAATATTGATCTCATTTGTAATTCAAATAATTCTTGTTTCTAATTGTTTGCTTTCCTTTTAAGATAAACAACAAGCAACTGATCCAAATGGTGGTAACCAAGACAGCTAAAATTTGTTTGATGCTCTAAACATTTATAATGTTTTGATGTTGGTTTAGTTTGTTGAGGTTTAACGGCACCCTGACAGTCAGTCATTAAACTTCAACAAACCATACCAACATAAAAACATTATACATTTTTCTATGTTGGAAATAGGTGTACAGCCAAACTGTTTGCTCTTACAACACCTTATCATCATACTATAATTTACAAGAAACACATCAAGATGGTCTCTGGCGACCAAAAACCAACCACTTACCACCAAAACTCTTGTCGAAGCCCCCACGTGCTGGACGATCACTGATGATTAAAAGAGGAACACTTGACAGAATTCATATCCACTTCGGAAGCTTAGAGCCGGAGTTGCCCTGGCTCACTGTAAGCTAACCACTGGTCAAAACCTTCAAAAGTTATTTAAGTACTTTTTCTTTCAGGGTACCAACTTGAAACCCATAAACATCCCTGACTTTAGAAACATAGGTTCAAGTCAACCAAAACCAAAGTATTGTTTAGCCCTCAAAAAAAAAATCCCATCCATGTAACCATGACACATAACTGTCAAACTACTGTAAGGATAGGCAAGAAAAAAACAAAAGAGAAGAATTCCCGTTGTACCACAGTTATTTTTTTTTTAAATACAACCTTTTTCTACTCTGGCTTGAATGTTTATAAATAAAGAGTTTCTAAATACCCCATTTTTTGTACTTCAATCACATCTACCCAGCTATGTAAGTATTTAAAACCAAGTCAAGATTTCATAACCCAACGCACATATGTTAAAGAAAATATAATCCCGATTATTGAAACCAAATATAGCTACTTTGTCGGTCTGGGATATGTGTACACTTTCCAGAGGTTTATAATTAAAGTATCATTATCGGTGTTTTCAAGTTAGAAATCTGGCGATCCCACGAGATGTTATGATACACCTAGCAAGATAGTATCCTTTATCATCCACTAAACAGTATATAACATCTTGCTTTATACCCACTGCATGAAATTCAATTGAGCTGATCAATCTCTAGTAGTCAATGAAGGTTTGAACCTAATTTGCTATCCAATTGAACCTGAGATTAATCCTTAGCAAATGATTCATTGTTATACAACACCAAATATACTCATGCAAAACAGATTCCCTAAGTATCTTCTATAAGGCAACAATTAAATATTGATTTCAGGAAAAAACACTCTTTAATATATAAATTCAAATTGTCTTTCATATTTTGAGATCAGATTAATTTCATAAAAAATAACTCGTACAAAAACTTCTTTTTATGATCAGCCAAATATCAATATGCACATGAAATCTTCGATCAGTAAGGTTGTAATTTGTGAGCCAGCTTGAGCAAAACTTTTAACAATCTAGAATATTTTATGAGAACCATTCCTCCAAAAATGAGAGGTATTGTTACATGTACCATGTTTGTCAAATACAATCAAAGAATGATCAAAGAATGTCAGGTTTATGTATTTTCATTTGTTAATGTTCGTCATGCGGCACCTAGCTCCGATTCATGGAAAATGGCAACTGTGGTTTTAAGTTTCAAAGGTGAATTAACTGAATTCTCAGAACACTTCAAAGGATTTTTTTAAATTCTAAAATATTCCCAAAGTATATAAACATATGTGTTTATAATATAGTTCCTTTAGAGTATTTTGTATTGTCATAATCAGCTAAATTCCGGTAATGCACTAACTTGAGTATTTGGTTTTGTCCATTTGTACAAAACGTGAATTTATTATTCAAGTGAATTTATTATTTAAGTGAATTTATTATTACAGTGAAAAATGTATGTAATTTTTTCTCACTTTTCATTCTTTTTTATGCATTTTAAACAATCTAACACAGAAAATTTATAAAAAGATTAGTTTTGGTATCATGTTTATATAAGCATTTAAATGCACTGTTCAAAAGACTTTGCACTCACGAATGGCCCTCCTCAAGTCAAACCACTCCACGTAAGTCAAAGTCCTTTGCCCAGTGCATTAAATGCGTATATAAACGCTGCCTCAACGTTAATCTTTCATTAGAATCAACTTTATTGTATTGGGTAAAGCAATCATGTGTCATTACATGGGGAACAACAGTGTAAAATTAATTTTTAACATATTATTAAATAACCAAGGCATTTATCATACAATTCACCGAACACATCATTGTAACCACTACTCTCACCAGACACTGCCAGACAGTTAAAAAGGCTTCGCTCACACCTAATCATCAAACTTCCAATCCCAGGTCCTGACCCACTCTCAAAAAAGAAGAAAAAAAGTTGAGCCCGTAACCAACCACAAGGAAAATGGATCCTTAACTTCTCATACACCTCACCAACAGTGTCAAATCTACAACATCAACTTTTTGCATACATTTCAATTTTTATTAAATCTTGAAACCTGAGGAAGAAAAACTTATAAAATGTTAAAATCATCAAGCAATAATAATTAATATAGGTGAAGCATTCATTTTGAAGATGTACAGACACATATGAAACAACATTAGCTAAATCAAAACTAAAAAATCCTTGAAAAATAAGCAAATAATTTCCAATCAAAATTGGTCATTTTCAGACTTTCGATTTCATTCAAATTTGAAGCAAATGTATGATGTACGAATGGTAAGACCTTATTTTCTTATGAAAATCTTTGTTTTTAATCCTGTGCCACATCTGTGAAGAGGAATAAGCTGGTTGTGGCAAAAAGTTCAAGGAGTTTGTTATTGCCCCCCATACGTACAAAAGAAATTTCCCCATTTTCAATGCCTACAATTATAGAAAGAAATATAGAAGACTACATGTTGAGTCTTCTTCCCTTTCATACATCACAAAAGTTTGGCTGCATCAGGAAATCACCAATGACAGAAAATTATGTCATCTTCAACATTGGTCTACTATGTGCTTGTTCATAGGATGTAAAGCAATATATATATATAGCCGTCTATCAATCTTTAAATATATGTTAAACAAAAAAACTTTTGTGTTTTGTTTCACCAAGGTCAAAACCTTAGAATTGACCTACATCACATTCAGGATGACCCCACACCAGCACACACACACACAAAATAAAAAAATAAATACTGAATAGAAATTGATCTTGATTAGTCTTAGTTCTCTGAACATACATACTGCCAGAAAACAGGATAATATGCATTTTCACCGTCGAGAGTCCACAAAATGACTTTTTCTATTATACTTCAAGTCTTAGAAATACACACTTCTAAAGGATCAAATTTCTTGACTCTTTCTCCAATAGTAAGTGTTACCACTTGATTCCTACATATAATTATAACATATGAAAATAATTGCAATGAGAATAACCCCTTTTATTTGAATCCTCATATACAACAACCAAAGTCTTGTCAGTTCACTCTCTTCTAAATGCTACATGGCATACCAAATATAACAATGCAAAGAACCTGTTTGCAGTAATTCAACTTGCAAAACAACCCACTTAAGAAATTTAACTCACTAAACTATTAATGATAAACAGGCATGGTAAGACACCAACACCACCTTCTCCAGAGAGAAAAATAAGTCCTGAGAGAAGAAATTAATTTCAAATATTCCAACATGTAGTTGAATCTACTGATAAAAATGTCAGTTCGACATGTGAAAAGGATACGGGATAGGAAGGTTACAATTAGAGTTAAAAAACCAACACCTCGATGAGTTTCACGCATTTCAATTGAAGGAATATATGCTACTGAGATTCTTCTTTGTACACCTTAATGTTACCTTTTATACAATGTATGGAGGACAACAGCAAAGTTGAACTTTTCCACACGTAAAAGAAAAGGATACTCCATTGGTGTATTCTCATTAAAACTACATCAGAAACCTTTGATGATTTTGACAACTCATTCCCTTCTTTCAACACCAATTTCCAGGTTCCAATGTACCAAGCTCTTACACAATACCAATCAAGCAACAAACTCACAACCGATTTAATTAGAATGCTGAAAGCTTTACTTCTAACACATTTGTGAACTATTAAGCTTTTAGGTAGTTATTTCACTCATCGCAAACCTCTTAATATTGTGGTCTAATAATAAAGTCATTCATCTGCACAACCTACACTACAAGATTTCATTTTCCAGTCCGTCTTTCTTTACTTTTCTGCAATTTAATACTCTTCATAAACATTATCTTCCCATTTACAATACGCTACGAAAATGATTTTTACAAACAATGCTTGGTTGAAGATGACACCGTTAGTATTATGTTAGACTTCAACTTACCCAAAGCTTCCACGACCACGACCTCTTCCTCCAAACCCACCATCTCCACCATCACGACTGCTGCTAAACCTACTTCCACCTGAAATATTTCAAAACCAACATTTTTTTTTCAAACATATTAGAGCAATTCACAAGTTTAGAATAGAATAGCAAGGGAGAAAAGCTTCCGTTTTTGATTTTGTGTTAAATCCAAAGAAGTGACATTAACTTAAAAAAAACACAAAAAAAACATATGAATGCAAAATACTTTGATCCTTTTCTGATTTCATACAATGTTGTCGGATGTCTTAGAGAACCTGACTTTATCTCTGAAGTGACAAGAGGCATGTCTAGTGATTAAAGGAAAAAGGCTATAGTCTGTTATAAGCTATGCATCTAATACTTAAAATACCAACTTGATAATGACTGATTGATTTAAGGTGAAAAGATTAAAACTTCCAGAGATTGAACAGTGAAGGACAATACATTTTCAACAGTGGTCATGACCATTTCAGCACTCTGTGACTGGACAACATCTATTCTTATAAAGAAAATGGTGGTTTTACTTTTTAAGAATCAACTTCCAATATACATAGAAACAAAAGAAACACAATACCTGGTTAAACCAGACATCTACTGAATCATAATATCTTACCTTGTGAATCCCTTGGTGGTCCTCCAAATCGCTCTGATCGTCCACCACCTATTCAAAGATATTAACCAAGGGAACTTAAAAGTCATAATGAAAATAACTTGGTGCGTGGATACACTTTGACATCCAAAACCACACTTTAAAAGTTGCAAGTTCTGCTCAATACTTTTTATTGAAACACCATTTCTTAACATTAATAAAATTAAACTAATTTTTCCATCGTTTTATATTCTAGTTAAAACAAATGACCAAGCATTTTTGTTGTTTTCAGCTTGAGGTTTTTTTTAACTATTAAAACCAGCATTAAATTATGAAAAAAAGATTTAATTTTGAAATATCATGCTTGATTTTCAAGTATGTCCAAGCAAACTTACTGATGTTAGAATTGGAAGACATATTTATTCTAAACTTTCTTTCTTACATTCATTCAACCATTGAAACTATTAAAATTCTTATTACATGATGTAACAGAGTACGTTTGATCTCCAATAGCTAACAATTAAACAGAGCTCAAAAAAGCTATGGTTCAGGAGGTTATACCCTCAGGAAAAACAGGAATTCGCAGGAAGAAATATTTTGTTCATTTTTTGTTTTGTTAGGCCTATAACCCATGATAGGCCTATAGCCCATGATAGGCATATGGCCCATGATAGGCCTATATCCCATGATAGGCCAATAGCCCATGATAGGCCTATAGCCCATGATAGGCCCATAGCCTACGATAGATCATAGCCTATGATAGGCCTATGGCATATGCAACAGTAGGCTAACATGTGGTGAAAAGTTAAAGGTTTTGGCCACAATGTTTCAGTGTCATTAATCCAACAACATCTCCCTATGTAATTGTGCGATGAATAAATAGTACATTAAATTGCGATATGGGAAACGTGTGATAAATATGAGCATATAAGATGTATTTACTATGTAGCCTAATATTATTTTGTCATGTTTTGCTGAAAGATTTTGAACACCCTTATTCAAACCATTTGATTTTCTTAAATTAATTCCAACTCTGCAATTAAATATGTCAAAATTATGAAAGTACCTTGTCTGTCTTGCTGAGGTGGACCAGCAAACCTTTCTGGGGGAGGTCCTCTGCTGCTCTCAACACTACCACCTGCAGGAAGATAATACCAATATTTAGCAATTTTACCTGGCAGTCACCTATTCCCAGGTGTCAAATTTCAGTGTGAGTAATTAAGCAGTTGTAAGAGGCTTCTATCAAGAAGGCAAAAAGAAGTGGCTTAATGTTACCATGTTTCCCAAAACTCACCTTCCTTGACAACCCATAATCGTGAAATAAAGCTTTTAAATACAGGTATGTGTATGTTTTAAATCAATAATTTGGGAAGTCTTCACAGAATAACTTAATACAAAGAAATCTGTAGCTTATTTTATCTTCAATCAATTTTTCTTAGATTGTTCCATCATGAAAAGGTCACCTACTCTCCTTCACTGTTTACATTAATTAAGACGTGCAATTGCGGGGTTCCTGAAGAAAAAAACCCCAACAAAACAATCCCCTCGAACAAAATTATAAGGACAAAGAAATATGAATGACCCAAAACTATATCATAATTTTAGAAGTTCCCCCTTTTTCATACAAATTCCCACCTAAAAAATTACACAAGGGGAAAAAATCCCCCCCCCCCCCCCAATTTTTTAACGCTGGTGTGAACACTGCCCTCCACCCACCTGCACATTCCTTCTTTACCAATCTACAAACCTCTCCCCATTCCTAACCTTATGCATTCACCTACACTATCCAGCCACCTATCTAGGAGGGGGGAGGGGGGGAATTAACATAATTTAAAAATGGCCCTTGTGAACATGAAATACAATTAGAGTAGAAAGCAACTTGTTTAATTTCATGTGCTTACAGAATCTTGTGTTACGTACAAAGGGATATATGAACCCCTATTTGTAGCTTGATGTATTATCAAAAACTATGAACATTCAGGTAGCGGTAAAGCGCTGGATAGATTATAGCAGTGTTGGTGCCGTACTGAATGGGGTTTCAAAGTTGTTAAGTTTGATTAGTAACTTTCACCTGGAAAGTACTGTTACTAAAAATAGTGCACAAGTTACAGAACTTATTTGAACTAATAAGTTGCAGTATGTCTGATGGTGGATCTGGTATTAATTATTCGCTTTCTATTTTGTAAATATTCTTTTTCATACTTCATCAAGAGGATTTGTAACTTCCAGAGCTTTTAATTCAAGATTACCCATTTCCTGCATCTTATTTTTCAACAATAGGCATGACCTGATTTATAATACTGAGCTAACTACATTCTGTTTGAAACTTTTGAGGTAAACATTTAACAAATTACTGCCAATCTTGGCATTGATGATTGACCCCTGTAAAAATATCACATTGACTGCCTAATAATCAATTTCATTTATTGCAGTAGTAGACTTGTCCATAATGTTATAGCAGGGTGCATCAACTTATGTTTATCCACGGATATAAGAGTAAATTTACGGCAGAAGTATTATCCTAACTTTTTATAACCCCCACAATTTCTACTAGAATGAAACAGCTAACTTAGAACAGTTAATTTCAGTGGTTTGTACTGTTCGAGGCATGTCGCCACATGTTATTGGAGGAAATGAACATGGTGACATATCATTCATAGGTTTTGAGGGCGAGTAAAGTGACCTCTTTCACAGAATTTCCTGCCTTATGTAAATAAGCCCAAGCTAGCGTTTTCGTCCCAGGTGCACAATTAAGTGAATGTTAAATCATTGTACATAAGTTTTACATGTATCAAGAGAGTTTTGAGTGTAAACATTATCTGGATTGTGGGATTACCCACCCGTATTTTACAGTGAAGGGAATAAGCCACACTCTTATGAAAGTTTAGTACTTCTTTCTTTTCGTGTGTTTTACCTACAAAAATCAAGGAAATGTCAACTAAATAGGGGTTTAATTGAGATAAATTTGTTAAAAACTTTTACATAAAAGTGTAATCATTTAGTAAAAAATAGTATGAATGAATGATAACATATTTGAGTCAAAGGGGCCAGATGTATTTAAGCGTCGGGTGACACCCTTTTTGATAGTCTTTTTTTCTATTGCACTGATAAGGAGATTTATGGACTGACAGTCAAAGAAATCAAACGAGCAGGTCATATTTAACAATATATTTTCTTCTTTTAAATTATATGTAAAGGAGAGAGATGAGAGCATTTTGTATAATGTAATACAACAGTTAAAATACAATACATAGCACAGTACCTGATGTCGGGTAAACAAACATTGTTGCGTTCTTTGTTTCTTTACAAAAAAGTCAAAATATTCGGTTTAAACCAGTCATCGATACAGAAAGTAGAAATACTTATACTTTAACAATCGCATGTCTGTTTTGTTTCATATTTGGTACAATTATGATGTTAGCTGGTGTGGACATGTTCATTGTGTAAAAATGTTAAATTTTATAATATGCATAGTGGGCAGGGCTTAATATGATTTTGCAGAAAAGAGCATGTTAACAAGATATCTCAAGAACGGTAAACTAGATTTATGTCATATGTAGTACAAAGATAGCCCATGGTCCATAAATGCGCCCTATTGTTTTAGGTGGTGATGTCATGCATATTAATGAGTAGGCGGGCTTAAAGCAAAAAACTGGAAATGCTCATATTTAAATAATCACATGTCTGTTTTGTTTCATATTTAGTAAAATTATGATGTTAACTGGTGTGTACATGTTCATTGTGTAAAAACGTTTGACTTTGATTGATATGCATAGTGGGTGGGGCTTAATATGATTTTGTAAACAAAAGGCTTGTAAACTCATCTCAAAACTATGAACTAGATTCACATCATGTGTGTAACACATGATATCTATGGTCTATAGATTTTCCCTATTGTGTTTGTTAGTGACCATGCATATTAATAAGTGGGCAGGGCTTAAAGTGAGAATTTTGAAAAGGTGATAAGTGAGCAACTTTATGTCCGTTTTGCCTCATACTAAGCATGATAATATTGTTGGTTATTGTGTATATGCTTATCTTATTAACAGATGTCATTAAAGTGCATGGTGGTCGTGGCTCAATCATGTGAAAGTGCTAAATGACATAAACACCATATCTCATAAATGGTATATCAGACTTATGCCATATGTGGTACACAGATGGGTCATGGCACATATGTTCTGTTGTAGTAGTGATGTTATAAATATTAATGAGTGGTCGGGGCTTACTGAAAAATTCTTGAAATAGGATAAATGAGCAACCTTTTTTTGCATCATTCTTGCTATGATAATGATGGTAGTTATTGTGCAAATGTTAATGTTGTCACACCTTTCTTATTTATCTTCATGGTAGGTGTGGCTTATGAATGAATATCATGGAACAAATATTTCATGATATGCAATAACATAACAGTTGACAAAAAACTTACAAATCAATCAGCATGTGAAAAATTCATTGACACCACAAAACCTTTTGCTTTTAATTTAATATTCTTTAAGTCATTAAAGTGAATACACACTAACCCACTGGCAGAAAAGAGCTTACTTACCGTGAGGAGAACCACCACTGTAGCTGCTCCCAGTGCTTCCTTGTTGAGCTGTAAAAAAAGAGACGAGAGTGCAAATTTGTCAACTAATCTTGAAGTGCAGTCCACCACAAGCCAACAGAGATGGGCGCAAATGCCAACCTTTAATTGCATACATAGAAGGATGGGTTTTGTTTTAATTTTTTTCTGCAGCCTCAAAACACAACTTTAATTTTGAACTAGAACGGTAAATACCGTCATGGTTCGCATGCCCATGCAAATTGACACCCATATCATATGACCCAGCCAATTATAAAAATGGCATCTACACTAAGTCCCACTTGGCATCCCATGTTCCACATGGTATCCCACCCCATGTCCCACATGGCATTCCACCATATCTCTCACATGGCATCCCACCCCATGTCCCACATGACATCCCATCCCATGTCTCACGTGGCATTCCATATTATGTCCCAGAGGGCATCACACCCTATGACCCACATGACATTCCACCTTATGTCCCACATCCCATGTCTCAAATGATATCCCACCTCATCTCCCACATGACATCCCATGCCTTGTCCCACATGGCATCCCATGCTATTACCCACATGGATCCCATCCTACATGTATGTCCCACATCAATCCAACCATATGTACCACATGTGTCCCGCATCAGTGGCTTCCCACATGGCATCCCACCTTATGTCCTACCATGTTCCACATAGTATCCCTTCCAATATCCCAATGGCATCCTACTTTTGTCCAACATACCATGTCCTCCTACCTAATGTCCCACATAGCCTCCTACCCATGTCACACATGGCATCTACCTTAGAACACACATGACATCCCAACCTGTGTTACTCGTGGCATCCCACCATGTCCCACATGGCATTCTACTCTGTTCCACATGGCATCCCACCCTATGTCCCACATGGCATCCCACTTCATATCCCAAATGACATCCCATAGGCTCCATAAGAAGTCTCATCCTAGCTATCACAGTCCCTGATTGAGCATACTATGTATGAAAATGTCAGTTCATATGATAAATTATATGCAAATGACTTGTTGAAATGGGGTGGGACCCCATGTCCCACATGACATTTTATCATGGCATTCCACTTTATGTCCTGCAAGGTATTCCACCATATATCCTACATGAAATTCCACCGTTCCACATGGCATCCCACCCCATGTCCCACATGGCATCCCACCCTATGTCCCACATGACGTCCCATAGGCTCCATAGGAAGTCTCATCCTAGCTATCAGTCCCTGATTGAGCATACTATGTATAAACGTGTCAGTTCATATAATAACTTATATGCAAATGAGCTGTTAAATAAGAAAAAAAGGTGGAGTCAAATAATTATGCCTGATGTAGCCCTTGGTTATGCCTGGTGTAGCCCTTGGTGTATACCACATGGTATATATCATATATGTCCCTCGTGACCCCCATCCATGTCCCCTGTTACACTCCCTGACTAAGCATACTAAATAAAAAAGTCTGGTCAGTTCATATACTGTAGCAACTTTATGCAAATGAACCCCAATAATGAAGGTGGAGTTTAATAATCATGCATGATACAACTGTTGGTGCCCAAATATTTTAAAGAATTTTAAATCTCAAGTGCTACAAGAGAGACTTGAAGATCTCTGAAGAATATTGGAAAAGTTATATTATTATATTATACAGTTATCTTCTAAAAAAATATCAAATGTTTTGTAGACTTTTTAAGGAAACTAGTCTTCAATCCTGCCTTAAATGTCTCTGAAAAACATTAACATTTTGTAAGGAAATTCTAACCTTCCATAAGGATATCTGAAGAAACCAACTTTCTGAGAAACTCTGAAGAAAATTTAACATTTTCAGAGAAATTCCCAAAAAACTTGAAACCTGTCCACAGAAATCTGTGGACGTCCGGATGGACGTAATCGCCATTACATAGGTTCGCATTATGCTTCGCATGCAAACCAATAAAATGCAGGTCTCATCAATGAAATTGTTTCATGTACAACCACTTGAAAAAAGTCTCAGGAAATCCCAATACAGATAAGGTTAAATACAAATGAAACAGATCTGAACAAACATTTTGTTAAGAATTTTTGTCACACCCTCCAAATAATTGAGGGCTAATGACTTTATTACAATTTCATTTGCAAAACCATCAGCTTCATATTGGTCTAATAATTACCAAATTTTGGCTCTCAGGGAGCCGACCTTGAATTTTTTATTATACTCAATTACCTCGTGTCTATCCTAATTATATAGTGCTACACATTAAGATGATTGTATAAGCTTCAAAGGGTTTCCAAGCTCTTCTATGTCATATAAATTACATTTCAAACAATCACAGCAAAAATAAAAAATACTCCACTATCAACTTGAAGACAATCACAAAATGAACAAAAGTCAAAAACCTGCTTAAAAGAGGAAATTGAAGCTGAAAAATGAAACAGTAGTGTCATGCTTACTACATACAATCTTATGAGTATGAATATGAAAGAATAACAAGACATGATACAACCACACATGGATGTTTACTACATACAATCTTATTAGTATAAATTAAGAAAGAATAACTGCACATGATGCTACTACACATGGATGTTTACTACATACAATCTTATTAGTATAAGTAAGAAAGAATAACTGGACATGATGCAACCACACATGGATGTTTACTACATACAATCTTATTAGTATATATAAGAAAGAATAACTGGACATGATGCAATCACACATGGATGATCAGGAAGTACTGATACTCAGAAACAAAGAATGATTAATACTTCAGAAAACATTTAAAAACAGTAAATCCAATATCATTTCTATTTTCTTCGCTCTTTACACTTGTTGAATCTTCAGACACAATATCACAAAAGTGTGATCATTATAACTTACAACTTGCACAAATGTGTACAACTATCGTTATCCAAAAACTGGTTGATGCATAGGTATACAGATTTATATCCATTGGTTAATATAATAGGCAAATATGGATGCCATTGTGTTCCCATGATATAAACTTAAATCACTATTATATTCCATAATCCAACTGAATATCGTATTTGATTTTGTAGTGTCATTATAAGTACCTTTCTTAATTTATTCCGCATTTTGTTAGCCACAACCATGCTTACACCTTTCTGACATATATGTGTCCTCTACAAACATGCACAGCTATTTTATTTAAAACTCGGTGTGTGTATTTGAAGTAGTATGACACAGAATCACGCATTTCTGACTTGACTAACAAACACAACAAGTCATCTAGCAATATTTCATTTCTAGAAAATGACGACCAGTGTTAGCAAGACTAGAACGGTTGGCATGCCCATGCAAATTGACACCCATATCATATGATCCGGCCAATTATAAAAATGGTATCTCACACTAAGTCCCACATGGCATCCCATCTCCCACATGGCATCCCACCCCATCTCCCACATGGCATCCCATCCAATGTCCTGCATGCCATCCCTTGTCCCACATGGCATTCTACAAAATCTCCCACATGGCATTCCACCCTGTAGTATGTCCCACATGGCATAGATGCAGTATTCCAATATATGATTCGAACATAAAAAGATGCAGGGACACATACTTGTACTGATTATGCCCTTATTCACATGTCAAGTGTCCCCAAATCTGTCCTTGATGCCTTATAAATTGCCCTTTTGGTCATTGACACCCTACCCCTTTCTGGCCCAAGCTGGAGGTTGTTTATAACTATCTTCTCATTGATCATATGGACATTTACAGTAACAATTCACACCCAAATTGCTTTGTGATGTTTAACAGCACCTCCACATCATTGGATAATTTGTGCCAGAGATGTTATATCATACTAATTAGAGAGATGAATACAAAGCAGAGGGTGCTAACGAAGAGAGTATAGTATGGAGGGCACAACAAAATCTCAAAAGTAACAAATAAACAGTCGGCCTGTTATCTCATGAAAGTTAGACCAATTCTTTTTATCACACCATTAAAAAACAAATCATAACTTGAGAGCAACAGAAGTTTTCTAGGTGAATGAACGAAGTTTGCTCTAATGAGAGTATAATTGTGTTGTGTAAATATTACATGGTTCATGGGTACCTCATCAGTGGTAAAAAGATTCTACGTGTGACAGTTTAGCATGTACACGCTAAATGTTCGCAAATGCACTAAACGTTTACTAATTATTGAATTGCCAATAATCATTTCCCATAACCAAGTCTTGCCATTGAAAATCAATATCATTCAAATCACACACACATTCGGCTGACAAATTCCAATCAATAACTTTTACTAACTGTAAACCCAATTAGCATAATCCTTTTTAAATGTGAAAATGACAAATGCACAGTAATCACCTATGAATGGGGATATTTTGCCCTTTTATGATTCTAAAATCATGTACATTCTAAACAGTCACAGCTCTACCTTATTGACCTTTCCTTTGAGGGATCTGGGTTCCTTTAGGGGGTTTGGAGTGTTCATGCGCCTTGCATCACAGCTAGTGATGTTGGGGCCGACTAGCTCACTTACGTAAGCAAAAAAATTTGTAGTCTGTTGGTGGCCTGTAGTTCACCTTAGTCAACCTTACCTCCTCGTTAGTTCCCCCTGGTAACTAGTACCCCACTTGGTTCTAGGCTAACAAGGCTCTAGCTAAGGGAAGAAAACCCTGAAAAGAAACCTACTGCGATGGGCTAACCAACCCATCCAGTTCAAGAAACCTGCTGCTATGGGCTAACAACCCATCCAGTTCAAGAAACCTGCTGTGATGGGCTAACAACCCATCCAGTTTGGGCTAACAACCCATCCAGTTCAACAAACCTGCTGTGATGGGCTAACAACCCATCCAGTTCAAGAAACCTGCTGCTATGGGCTAACAACCCATCCAGTTCAAGAAACCTGCTGTGATGGGCTAACAACCCATCCAGTTCAAGAAGCCTCTTGTGATGGGCTGACAACCCATCCAGTTCAAAAAACCTGCTGCAATGGGCTAACAACCCATCCAGTTCATGAAACCTGTTGCGATGGGCTAAAAACCCATCCAGTTCAAGAAACCTGTTGCGATGGGCTAAATACCCATCACTTCAAGAAACCTGTTGCGAAGGGCTGAAAACCCATCCAGTTCCAGAAACCTGTTGCAAATGGGCTAAAAACCCACAGTTCTAGAAACCTGTTGCAAATAGGCTAAAAGCCCATACAGTTCAAGAAACCTGTTGCTGTGGGCTAAAAACCCATCCAGTTCAAGAAAACTGTTGCGATGGGCTAAAAACCCATACAGTTTAAGAAACCTGTTGTGATGGGCTAAAAACCCATCCAGTTTAAGGATGTACGGATATCCGGCGGATTTGGGAAAAAAAACCCATGAATACAGTTTAAGATAATGTATTTTCTTCTTGAAAACCTGTTGTGATGGGCATTTAAAACGGAATAAAACCCAATAGAAATTTTGAAACAGATTGGGCTGTAACAGATAATAAATAAAACCACACCAGTTGTTAACAATTTTACAGTTAGAGACATTAATGAAATTTGTAGATAAAAGTACATGTACATGTAGGTTGACTGAATTTGTTTTCCACAATTTTTCATTGCTTAGATTCTCCTGCTATTGAAAAGAGAAAAATGTTTTTCCCCACTTATCTAAGCGAACTGTTTTACAAGTAATTCAGGGTACCAAGGTGTTTCAATGATCCAGTTCAAGAAACCTGTTGCGATGGGCTAAAAACCCATAGTTCAAGAAACCTGTTGGGATGGGCTAAAACCCATCCACTTCAAGAAACCTGTTGCGATGGGCTAATAACCCATCCAGTTCAAGAAACCTGTTGTGATGGGCTAACAACCCATACACTTAAAGAAACCTGATGCGATGGGCTAAAAACCCATCCAAAGCATTTTAATGTTACGGATACTGCAAGTGTAACTAATATGCCAGCATATGCTGGATCCAGATTCCAAAGGATAACGATCTGCGGTTTGTGGATAGCATGAAGGTAACAGGAAAGTAGGACGCCCAAGAACGACATGGAGAAGAACGGTAGTGAAGGAAAGAAGAGTAAGTAGGGTGGATTTCTTGGAATGAAGCCACACATGTTGCCGAAGACAGGATACATTGGAGAGAGTACACTACAGCCTTGGGGGACACATGGCCCGAAGAGGACAGTAAGTGAGTGACCTTCCATTAATTATGATGGTTAGCAAAGTACTGCCTTGCAAAGATTTGTCAAAATTACACTTGGCAATTTCCAAACAGTTGTCTCCACAAACATCAAACATACCAGCCTAAATTCTGGACATGACTGATCGCTGGGACAATCTTCCTTTAGTACCAAGCAATAGCAGCTTTGAGTAAATTTAAGCACATGAGGAAGCATACACCCTAAAGAATAAGACGTCCACTAAACAACAATGTTTATGAAAACCACTTTGTATTTATATGGGTGGGGTATGCACTTTCTCCACTACCGTACAGTCAATTCCAATAAGAAAATATGTCACTTGTACGACGGATCTAAAGGAAGTTAACAGTAATATTGTATTGCCTTACTCAGTCTACTATAAACAAACACTGGAAGAGTCTAAAATCTGCAGCAGCTGTTTGCATATTAATAATGATACAACTGAATAAGCAGAGCTAGCAATGAGATAACGACCAATTATGCCCACAATATCAAAACCTGTGTATACAGGTCTTGCAATCATCAGTTTTGCACAGTTCCTAACCAGTCTCAAAAATATGAACTATCTATTCACAATTTTCACTTTAATTGTTAGTAGAATACCAAATGCTAACTCTGTTCTAAAACACTTGTTTAGTAAGAAAAAAGGTTATCAGAAGGAAAAATTGAACCTGGTGTTTTGAAAGATACATGGTGGTTGAAATGTTGTACCTCACACAAATAACTGGAATAAGTGCAATAACCTGAACCTTACCCAATGATGGGCACCTTTTTTTACCATCAAATTATCGAGACGGAAGTGAGAGCAATTCCAACAGTAACAGTTTCAGTCATTACCTTTTAGCGGTCCACTACTCAGCGCTCCACTGCCGTACATGTACCTGTTTCCATGCTGGTTGTAGTAACCTGCCATGAACAGAATTAGTCAAGCAAAAAACTCAAGTTTAATTACATTGACTTATGACACAATGAATTATTGTTACCATATTCGACGTAATAAGCGCCCAGGACGAAATTAGAATTGTGGCACTTTATACTGCCAAGTTTCTTCCTAATATGCTTGGGAGTCATGTACAGTATCTTGTTCAAATTCCACTAGTACTGTACATATATAAGGGAACTGGCTCTATAGCCCTACAAATACTATAACCACAACAAAGCCATTGCAATGGTCTGTATAACCATGCATTGTTTTATTTTGTCTATTACACATTCACAGTGCATCACAAATAGCTCCGAATGCCATGATTCAAATGGAAAGGTATCCCCATTTAAATCATACGAATTTCCACTCACAGCATTAAAAGGGATTTAGCCTATACAGCATTCCTTATGTATAACCATTAGTGTTGGAATATGTTTTCAGTAAAAAACTGTTGGCTGGGCATTTATTAGAGCATGGATGCTTATTATGTCGAATACAATATTACATTTTGTACCCCATAGGAAATATTAACTTTAATACCTTGACCACTGTCTGTCCTGCTTTGGTTGAAGCCCCCAGAGCTCTGTGGTGGCTGCTGTGATGGTTGCTGATAACTCCCTGAGTTTACATCACCCTGACCATATGAACTCTGCTGCTGAGCTGGTGGTTGTGAGTAGCTCTGTTGCTGGGGTTGACCCCCATAGCCTGTTGCCGGCTGATTGTATGAAGGTGCTGCTGTCTGAGACTGCCCATAACTCCCACTTGCTGCTTGCTGCCCATAGCCTGGGGAGATTAACCAAAAAACTTAAGTGTTGTGGTGAACATTTTTCACTATATATATGATAGATAACTGTGGGAGTTTTAAAAAAGCAATTGAAGTATGCACATTATGTTTTGTTAGAGCAACTGAAATTCCCAAGTGTTAAACTGAAAATGAATTGTATCAGAATTGAAATAACAATCAGTCGTTCATATTAAGCATGAATAAATCTACTGAAAATATATATTTGTTTTAACTTGTTTGTTTAGGTTAGTGGCATAATGACAGAATGGTCAAACTATGCCACTTACCATCATTGCCCTAGCTTTGCTGCCCACCCCTCCCCACTCCGTTTGTGGTCCCACCCTGCCCCTCATCAGACAAAAAAGTATATATATAGTTTTTTAAGTGAATTCATAAATGAAGTACCTTACATGGATACAGAATAATAGCGTAGTGAGAAATTGTCCTGTTTGGCTCATGAATGGTCATTATGAGTCAAAATAGTTTCATTCCAAGGTATCATTATAGCTATAATCCCATTTCACCAGGAACTTTAGCCGAAAAGCGCAGCACTTTGCACCCACATTAATGTCCCCCTCAACAAATCTAACACCTAGGGCTGTGCATTTCACTTAATAGCCTAAACGTTTAAACAGATGAATTATGTTCATTTAAATGTTTAAACAACCCAGCCCTACTAACACCCTGCCCCTGTTTAGATCAAGCTAGGGGTCTGACTATGGAGTAATTCTAAGTTGTTAGGCATCCCAAACTCAAACTACTTGAACTAGTTTACATTTTCTTGTTCTAATTGCATCAACCACGGAGGAGAATTATTCTCAGAGATTAACGCAAATCTGCAGAAATGAGTTCTCATACCAAACATATCATGGCAAAGTAACTAGTGAAAAGATTTCACCAACCTGACTGACTGTAAGCCCCTTGTGGTGGTGTGTATGTTGATGATGCAGTGTTATACTGCTGTTGAGGCTGGGTGTAACCTGTAGCTGCAGTTGCAGACTGTGAGTAAGACTGTTGTTGGGGGGGTTGCTGACTGGTCTGACTGTAGTCATAGCTCTGAGCAGGCTGTTGTTGTTGTGAATAATCCTGTTAAAATATGGCATAACATCTAACATGAACCAAACTGCCTTTTTATCTGTTACAAACTATTAAAATGGCATTTCATCAAAATCTTTTCATTAAAACTTGGCCACTTATCAAGGTTTTGGAGTTTCAGGTGTCTATAAATCTGTATGCAAATTTTCAATCATATTTTATTGTTATGACTTTCAATGTTATGATTTACACCACAAACTGTTGAATACCTTTTTACTAAGAGCCTAATGATTTGAACCGTCTTTACAATTGTAACGAAACATCGCAAATTGATATAAATCCCCTCACCAAGTGATGATCACACGCCTTGCAAATTTGGTCTCTGGCAATTACTTTCCAATTGATTTCCCATCAATCCTCCATCTCCACTCACCACCTTTTACCCAACGTTCTTCCCTCTTAATCACATCCCTACCTCCTACCCCACCAAGCAGCCCTAATCCATCCCAGAAAAAAAAAAATATTTTAATTTCCACAATATTGCTGATCAGAATTTAAGGATTTTTAAATACATGCAAACTTTGTGATGTGACAAACAAAACATGATCTTTGTGTAATTCTTAACAATTCTATCCTACAGGTAAATGTTCATCATTAATAATTTTTTCTTGAAAATTTTGTTTATTAAGGACAATATGTTATAATGGGAGATTTCAATTTCCATGTCAACAAAGCTGAAAGCAGAGATGAGGCTAAGTTTTTGGATCTATTAATGACATATGAACTTAAAATAACCTAGATTCGATCGTTCAAAGAAAAAAAAAACAACTGATATTTCAACCAGCAATTTAAAGCCAACTAATTACATTTCAGATCACACGTTCATTTGTGGAAACATTAATATTCCCAAACCTGAAGACATCATTACAACACTATCCTACAGGAATTTTGCATCCATTGATTTGGAAGATTTTATACATATCAGATAACACGTTCATTTGTGGAAACATTCAGATTTCCAAACCTGAAGAGATCATCACAACACTATCCTACAGGAATTTTGCATCCATTGATTCGGAAGATTTTAAACATTTCAGATAACACGTTCATTTGTGGAAACATTAATATTCCCAAACCTCAAGAGATCATCACAACACTATCCTACAGGAATTTTGCATCCATTGATTTGGAAGATTTTAAACATTTCAGATAACACGTTCATTTGTGGAAACATAAATATTCCCAAACCTCAAGAGATCATCACAACACTATCCTACAGGAATTTTGCACCCATTTGATTTGGAAGATTTTATACATTTCAAAAAACACGTTCATTTGTGGAAACATTCATATTCCCAAACCTGAAGAGATCATCACAACACTATCCTTAAAGAATTTTGCATCTATTGATTTGGAAGATTTTAGGAGTAATTGAATGAGATCTACCCACTTTGTATACAATGCAATGAGGATGTTCATGAGTTACTAAATTGACAGATTCCTATAATTCTGTCTTGAGTAATCTTGTAGAGGCCCTATAATTCTGTCTTGAGTAATCTTGTACAGACATATGCACCACTAATCACTAAAACTATCAAGGTTGTACCCAGCAATAAGTGGTAAAATGCTGATCTTCTTAAAGTAAAATGACAAAGGAGAAGACATGAAATGATATGGCAGGAAAAAAAGACTTCTGAAGCCCAAAATCAGTTCAAGTCACAAAATGATAGGTGAAGCAACTTAAATCAGCAAAGTTTAGGTATTTTTCTCACATTAACAAATGCGGCAGCGACCAGAGAGTTATTCATATTCTTGCGGAAAAAAAAGAAAGAAAAACCTCTTCCAGTACACTCATCTGGGGTTCAGCTTAGAAATGACTGGAAATTTCTGAACAAAAATGTCTAAGATTGGAAAAGAAATTGAAGATCTTGTTCAGCGGGAAGAACTTCAACCTATAATGGACTATGCTAATTACAACACAACTAAACTATCGATGTAAAGAAGCTGATTTCAAAGTCATCTTGAATAACTTGCATCTTAGATCCCATACCAACCAATCTTTTGAAACAAATAATTGATGATATGCACCCAGTATTGACAAAAATCATAAATATGTTGTTGCAGCAAGGATCCTTTCCAGACATGGGGAAAACTGCCATTGTCACTCCATTACGGAAGAAAAACGGCCTTCCTTTAGAGTTGCAGAACTACAGATCTATTAGTAATCTAAGCTACGTATACAAACTGATTTGAGTCAGCCTCTAAGCATTCTCTGTCATCCAGTCAAAATAATGCATACAAGAAGGGCCACAGCACAGAAACAATTATAACTAGTCCATTCTGACATGCTTATGGAAATGGACGATCGAAATATGGTTCTGCTAGTTATGCTCGACCTCAATGCTGCCTTTGATACAGTAAACTATAACATTCTGTTTCAGATACTTGAAATACCAGCTACAAAAACTTGATGCATGAAAAATGTCGCAGCTAGGTTAATAAATAATACCAATAGATCTCAGCACATAACACCCATTCTTAAAAATTTGTACTGGCTCAAGGTCAAACATAGAATAAGCTTGAAAATCATTCTACTTACTTTAAAGCTAGAGATGGTTTGGCGCCATCTTATATTAATGACCTTTTAATTACAGACAACCCCTCTAGAAACTTGAGATCTTCACACCAAAACAAATACAACATACCACGCACCAAGTCAAAAATAATAGGACCCCGGTCATTCTTATATGCTGCCCCATTTCTTTCGAAATTGCTTCCATTAAATCTCAGAAACGCATCCAATATAAGTTCATTCAAAAAAGTTAGAAAACATATTTACTTTGTGCTATAGTTTTCAATTTCATCCTTGTTTGTATATTTGTAAATGTGCGTGGATGTGTATAATTTCTATGTATATATGTATGCACAGCGCAGCTGATTATTATTTTGATACTAGCAGCGCTATATTAATTCCTACTAAGATTAAGATAGCAATATCTTTTCCATTAAGTGCAGAAATGGTCAAAATATTTTTGAGAGAAGCAGCCACAACTTTGAATGACTGTGGCAGATATACCCATTCATACCTCCTGTAAAAAATAAAAATAATTTATTTACCTGTCCATAAGTCTGGCCTTGCTGATAACCAGTGGAAGCGGTCTGTCCAGTTGTGCCTTGCTGCTGATAGCCATAATTGTAGCTTTAAAATAAAAGTATTAAGTAATGTCAAATTACTTTGGAAGCCTGGTGATGCATTACAAATATAACAAGACGTTCTTTTGATTTTATTTCATACCAAAAACCAACTGGTGTGATTTTTCTTGGAAGTCCTGAAAATTTATTGTTGGGGTTTCCTTTCAAGGACTAATTCATTGTTGAGCATATTTTAATGGAGTGTTCTTTAAACTTCCCATCTCCATGTTGTCGATCCTGTGAACGTTTATGTCAAACATAAATTGCGCAAGTTACAGGGATGATATTTCTTTAACTTCCTTGGTACATGTATTTGGTTATAGGACCAGCTTCTTCATTTGTAAATTTCATTAGCAAATTTGGATAATTTGTTTCTTTTTTATCCTGGTACAATATTAATAATTACAAAAATGAAACTCATTATTTAAAACCAGAACCAAAAGGTTTTGTGGTTCTGATGCTTTTTTCCATATGCTGATTGATTTGCAAGTTTCGTATTAACTGTAATGTCATTGCATATCATGAAATATTTGTTCCAGGATATTTATTCATAAGCTACGACCGCCATGCATAACGCAGATCAATAAAATAACAACATTATCATAGCAAGTATGATACAAAACAGACATACGGTTGCTTATGTATCATATTTGAAGAATTTTAGGTTAAGCCAGCCTACTCATTAATATGCATGCAATTTTAGGTTAAGCCCACCTACTCATTAATATGCATGGTATCACCACCAAAACTAGTGAGGCACATCCACAGACCATGGGCTATCTGTGTATCAATTGACTTGAATCCAGTTTTTCATTCTTTAGATACCGTGATTACAAGCTTTTTTCAGCAAAATCATATCAAGCCCTGCCCACTATACATACTAATGAAATCCACCGTTTCTATACCATGAACATGTACACATTAGCAAACATCATAATTGTACCAAATATGAAAGACATATATGTGGTTGTTATAATATGAGCATTTCAATTTTTTTACATTAAGCCCCGCCTACTCAATAATATGCATGACATCACCACCAAAAGCAATAGGGTACATCTATGGACCATGGGCAATCTGTGTATGACATATGACTTTAATCCAGTTTATCGTTTTTTAGATTTCATGTTTACAAGATCTTTTCAACGAAATCATATTATGTCCCGCCCACTATGCATATTAATGAAATTAAAGTTTTATAACTATGAAAATGTACACACTAGCAAACATAACTGTACCAAATATTAAACAAAACATATATAGGTTGTTAAAATATAGGCAATTCCCAAGATTTTTACATTAAGCCTGCCTACTATTTAATATGCATGATATTGCCACCAAAATCAATAGGACACATCTACTGACCATGAGCTGTATGTATACCACATATGACATGAATCCACTGTACCATTCTTGAAATATTGTGTTGATGAGCTGGTTGTCACATACATACATGCCATCATGACCGCATAGGTTGCTGATGCTACGCATTGGAACCAATAAGAAGGCTTAAAAAGTTCAGTGGTAGTAATAAATTTAATATCAGTTCACGGCTTCATGCATAGTATACTAGCATTGGAGAGAATCATAAATGATATGACCCTTTTATGAATAAGGGTCAATATCAAAATATCACCCAACTCAACTAACCAATTCAAAACATGTGCAAGAATTTGAAGTAGTCAGCTGCATGCAATACTAAAACAGATCTTGTATGAGAATCTTGTATCATTATGTATAGCATACACTTGAATGGTTGTTTATCATTCAAATTTATTGAAACAGAATTACATGTTTACCTTCCAGTCTGAGCCTGAGCACCACCATATTGGTATTCTGCAAGAGAAAAGTGTAGAAATAATAAGTATTTATTCATGAAAAAACACCACTCAAATTTGGTTCGTCAGAGCATTATTGGCGGCTGTGTCAGCCCTTTAGTTCCCGGGATACCGATCTGACTGGGGATCCAGAAGAAAATTAATTTCTTGCCAGAGAGTGTGCATTTTGTTTAAGATTTGTAAAATGCGGGGATTAGACCAGCGCATGTTGAGGATGCCTTGGAGGACTGATTTTGAATCAGAGATGATGACAAAGCGAGAGTGGTATGACCCAGGTGGGAGTAGGGGGAGGTGTGATGGCTTTGGAGAGGGAGGTGTTGGCTTTGGGGAGGGGAGGTGTTGGCTTTGGGGAGGGGGAGGTGTGTTGGCTTTGGGGAGGGGGAGGTGTGTTGGCTTTGGGGAGGGGAGGTGTGTTGGCTTTGGGGAGGGGGAGGTGTGTTGGCTTTGGGGAGGGGGAGGTGTGTTGGCTTTGTTGGGGGGGAGGTGTGTTGGCTTTGGGGAGGGGAGGTGTGTTGGCTTTAGGGAGGGGGAGGTGTGTTGGCTTTGGGGAGGGGAGTGCACCCACATTCTGAAGGGAGGGGGTATGCGTTTGCTGAGATTGGTGAAGGAAGGAGAACTGGTAGAATGAAAACAAGAGTTTTGAGGGTCTGTGAGAATGCAGAGAGGCCAGTCTTGGTGCTCCTGAGGTCTAGGGGGATTTCATTGGCCTCAACGTGAAGACTGGTAATGGGGGTGGTTTGGATGGCACTGCTTGGTGCTCCTGAGGTCTAGGGGAGTTCATTGGCCTCAACGTGAAGACTGGTAATGGGGGTGGTTTGGATGGCACTGATTGGTGCTCCTGAGGTCTGAGGGGAGTTCATTGGCCTCAACGTGAAGACTGGTAATGGGGGTGGTTTGGATGGCACTGATTGGTGCTCCTGAGGTCTGAGGGGAGTTCATTGGCCTCAACGTGTAGACTGGTGGTTGGGATGGCACTGCTTGGTGCTCCTGAGGTCTAGGGGAATTCATTGGCCTCAACGAGAAGACTGGTCATGGGGGTGGTTTGGATGGGGGTGGTTTGGATGGAAGTGCTTGCTGCTCCTGAGGTCTAGGGGGACTTAATTGGCCTCAACGTGTAGACTGGTAATGGGGGTGGTTTGCATGGCACTGATTGGTGCTCCTGAGGTCTAGGGGGATTTCATTGGCATCAACGTGAAGACTGGTAATGGGGATGGTTTGGATGGCACTGATTGGTGCTCCTGAGGTCTAGGGGGATTTCATTGGCATCAACGTGAAAACTGGTGATGGGGGTGGTTTGGATGGCACTGCTTGGTGCTCCCGAGGTCTGAGGGGAGTTCATTGGCATCAACGTGAAGACTGGTAATGGCGGTGGTTTGGATGGTACTGATTGGTGCTTCTGAGGTCTAGGGAATTCATTGGCCTCAATGTGAAGACTGGTAATGGGGGTGGTTTGGATGGCACTGATTGGTGCTCCTGAGGTCTGAGGGGAGTTCATTGGCCTCAATGTGAAGACTGGTAATGGGGGTGGTTTGGATGGCACTGATTGGTGCTCCTGAGGTCTAGGGGGAGTTCATTGGCCTCAACGTGTAGACTGGTAATGGGGGTGGTTTATATGGCACTGATTGGTGCTCCTGAGGTCTAGGGGAATTCAATGGCCTTAATGTTAAGACTGGTAATGGGGGTGGTTTGGATGGCACTGCTTGGTGCTCCTGAGGTCTAGGGGAGTTCATTGGCCTCAACGTGAAGACTGGTAATGGGGGTGGTTTGGATGGCACTGATTGGTGCTCCTGAGGGAAGTTCATTGGCCTCAAAGACTGGTTGATGGCACTGCTTGGTGCTCCTAAAGTCTAGGGGGACTTCATTGGCCTCAACGTGAAGACTGGTGATGGGGGTGGTTTGGATGGCACTGATTGGTGCTCCTGAGGTCTAGGGGGACTTTATTGGCCTCAACGTGTAGACTGGTAATGGGGGTAGTTTGGATGGCACTGATTGGTGCTCCTGATAGGGGATTTCATTGGCGTGAAGACTGTAATGGGGTGGTTTGGATGGCACTGATTGGTGCTCCTGAGGTCTAGGGGGATTTCATTGGCATCAACGTGAAGACTGGTAATGGGGGTGGTTTGGATGGCACTGATTGGTGCTCCTGAGGTCTAGGGGGATTTCATTGGCATCAACGTGAAAACTGGTAATGGGGGTGGTTTGGATATTAAAATATACAAAATATTACACTGGGCTTGATAGTCAGTGCTGTTGAAGTTTAAATCGTTTGCAACACTTCAAAAACGTTTAATAAAACTTTTTTTCTTATGAAGCAATTAATCACGAAAATACTGTATGGGTGGCCTAGTGTAGTGACAATGAAGCAACACTTGAAAAATCAATGAAAAATCACCTAAAAGGTTTGAGCTATATACTGAAAACAAAAACAAAGCTCCCTTGCAAATGGCATTAAAAATCAAGCAATTTCCTTCATTATCAATTGTTTATATCTTTCTACTGCACAATCATGGCCACAACTAAATTCAACTAAAATTGTTGCTGCACTTTAAAAACTAAAAACTGATTTTACAGGCCTTAGCCAATGTTGCACTGGGGTATGGTCTGACCTTAAAATCATTTTGTGAAAGACCAGGTGAAACTTTAGACTGCCAGAAATCGGCAACATTTCTTATATCTTTTTTCTACACCTTCTTGAATGTTATCTAAAGCAAGGATCTTTATTTTCAGGTAGTTTTACCAGAATAATGGGTAATTTTAAGACATGATATTTGGATTTGGTGAGATTCTTGGCCTATTTTGTGGTCCGAAAATGAATGTTATCTTAGTGTGGCAACTGCATCAATTGCACAATTTTAATTAATTTTAATTTTACCGATTTTTGGGTGAAGCTTGATTGCGATTAATGCTAAAGCTCGCAAATTTTGGCAATTAAACGTTTAATAAACTAATCGCAAATCAACAGCATTACTTTATAGGCCTCCTTAACCGTATGCATTTTACATTCAAGCAAATGGAAGGTAAGTTTTTTCATGTTATAATTAGCCTCAGGCCTTTCATGTGACTCTGTGAGCAAATAAGATAAGTTTTCAAATTGTTCAAATAAAAATTATACATCGCGATCTCTGGCGTTTTTAAAGCATTTTTTCTGTAAACTCTGAAGAGAAACCATCCAGGAAACATTGCATTGTTTGTGTGTTGGGCCTACAGTAAGGTTGCCACTGAAAACAAATGGGAAGTTTTTAATATCGATTTAAAAGTTACATGATTGGAAAGAGCTCTCTCTTCAAAAGAAACTATTAACGTTAGTATTAAAGGATTAGTTCTGTGGTCAAGCGTGTTCATTTTATATGAAAGAGGACTTCAAAAGAAACAAAATGGTGAAAGCATTCTAAAATCTTATTCCATTAAGGAGATATTTAAGTTTAAAGTTTAGCATCATTTCTAAAAAAACGACTGAAATCAGACTAGTTTATAACGTCACAGCCTCAGATTCCTGTCTTTATGTATTTCAAAGAAAGTTTTTTCTTCACGATTTATATTATTTTTCTTTAAACTTTCTTCATGTGGTATATCATAAATACCCTCCCTAGATTCAGTTTTACTACTTTTTTTGACATATCCCATGGTTTATAAAGCCACAAAATCACAGGACAAAACATGATAAAATACATAAAGACTTTGAGGAATCTGAGGCTATGACATCACAACTAGTCTGATTTCAGTCATTTCTATACAGATACCAAACTTTAAACATAACTATCTTCTTAACGGAATACAATTTTTGAATGCTTTCTTTACTATTTTGTTTCTTTTGAAGTCTTTTCATATAAGATAAGATATGACCCTTGAACTAATCCTTTAAGTATGATGGTCTTTTCTTACAGCCAGAAAAGTTAATGTAAGTTCATTACTTATTTTATGGACCAAAATTAAGCTTTTATCAAAATATAACATAACGAAAATTTAATATTTAACACATAGATACAATAACCTAATTGCACTAAAAATTGAGAAAATATTTACCCAAACTTTTGCTTTGCACGAGCAACAGCAGTAATGTACAGATACAAATGTCTTAATCGAAGCAGAAATAATTAGGCTTCCTAACAATGTGTATGATGAAAAAAAACTTCAGTCAAAAAATCACAATCAAGTTTATTCTTATAAAAAAAAAAGATAACAAAAAAATTAGAAGACATTATATGCATCATTTCATAGCTGAAAATATCATTTTTTTATTTAAGTTAAGTAGTTTTTCTTTTTCTTATAGCAACGTAGATTGAGCGCACAGTTATTACAACACAGGCTTTCCACAGCAAATTGTAGCTATTAGTCATATCCCACAATACATTTTTTGACATACTGGTGGCGTATACAGTGGGTTATTACTTTCCATACAAAAAGGTGTGTTGAACATTAGGTTACCAAACTCAGGCCCATGGTCGATGGGGCGAAATACCCTCCAAACTTGCTACTGTATCTTACAATATTATGTACCTTTCTTGCTTTAATTTCTATAAGTAGTTTTTTGAAGTTGTTTTAGTGCTCAAAAAGACAAAATTAGAAGACCCTTTATGCTTGTTTTGACTAAAAAAATTCCCAGTCAATCCTTAAAAGTTTCTGTCATTAATGTAAGGCTCGTGTTGATTATGTTGATATCATATTACTTCTATGGTTGTCCTACAGCTGATTGGCTAGCAACTCGTACACATTTAAATAGATTCAACAAGTAAACATTTTTATTGAACTTTGACATCATGAATATCAACAAAATTTAGTTCTACTCTTAAAGTAATGGCCGAATAGTTGTTTGCATCGCAAACAGAAGACTCACAGAAAATAAATAAATCCTACCATTTCCAAGTAAATTTCATACAGGATTATTTTGTGGATAAATGATAAATCTGTTGTGAACCTAACGTTAGTGATAAAGATTTTTAATATTTTAGTGAAGAATATTCTCAGGGAAGTTAAGACGTTCTGCCAAAAAAGTTTGTCTTTCATCTCCAATGCTGTGCATAGGTAAAACCGTAACCTTCGTGAGGCTGCAGATCAGTAAACAACAGCAATCACACAATGTCAGCAAACAGAAACGGATTAAAGTAAATGAAATTACAGCCAAAAAATGGTAAATGATTCAATAACAAAGCAAATTGCATGCCACAGAGCATTTAACAATAGATCTACATAAGCCACCTTACAAATAGCGAGTGAATCGGAACACAAGCTAGGCCTATCGAAATCTCAAAATATGTACTTCAATGTAGTGAGAAAGGGAGCCTTAACAATAAGATACATACAAATTGATAACTTATTTTTTCATAACAGTAAGTATTTTAAGAAAGTAATTTATATTTTATTAGTATTTTGGGTCCAAAAATTTTTTTTTAAATCCATCAGACATTTTGTACAAAGGAAAAGAGGGCGTACCAACACAGAAGTGAAAACTCTCATCTGTTTTTTTTTTTGAACAACGGTGACAATAGAAACTTTACCTAGGCTACAGTACAGTACAACGATGTGTAATGCCTTTAACAGACCCCTAGTTTTGCTGTTTCACAGGGGTGGCCGGCCCGCTACTCTGTGGGCCAACCTGCCCCCTGGGGTCCGTTCTTCCCCCCCCCATCCCTTATCAGAAATAAATGTATCAAAAAAAAAATCAAGCTAGGGTCTCAATAGCCAATGGTCTGTACATGTGCCTGATTGATTTTGGTGGTGATGTCATGCATATTAATGAGTGGGCGGGGCTGTAAGTAAAAAAAATAATTTTAAAGTGATAAATGAGCAACTGAAACAAGTTTAAGTCTGTCCATTTTGCAAACATATTGCATATAATTTTGTGTGTGACATTCATTCTCTTCTTTGCTTTGTCATCAAATATCCTGATTCCATACCAAAAGTTTAAAGTCCGAGAGAAACAGTGGGTTCAAAAACCTTTCTCGCAAAATTGCTAAAACTCAAAAGTTTGAAAAACAGAATTTGGAATGTGTCACACTGTTGGCGTCACTCACTCACTGTTTTAAGGACATTTTCACCAGTCACTCATATTAAAAACAAGTGTTCCGAGCTAAAAATTCAATGATAATCCTAACTAATTATTGAGTCTGACTTTAGCCTTTTTCTTAATTGTTGGGCTTTACAGCCTAGTGTTATTTAAGCATGCCTATTAGCAACACACTGAGAAGCTTGCCTAACAAAAAAGCGTTAACTTCTTAAGCCCACGCCACGCCAGACGAACAATAAGATTACAACAAGTTTCATCAAAAACATAATCTAAATAGGGGCCTAAAGTATCAAGGACTTTGCTTAAAGAATGTAATGAGTCAATATACACTTCTAAAATGAAATTAATCAAAACAACATGCGTAAAATTAGAGAAAAAGTCGTACGTTGATCTGCGGACGCCATGTTTCCTCTTCGAATGACTGGGGCATATGCAAATATATAAGGTCACGTGGACGGTACAATACGAACGTGTTAAAAACGTTTTAAATGATGGGATGTCGGGGAGGTAGCATGGAACTAATTATTTTCCCTGATGAAATATACGATTAAAGTGCCAAGTTAGGGGGTCTGGTCTTTTATTTACTTCGTAAGCTTACTTGGCAGTGGCATAGCCAAAAGGGGAGCGAGGTGGGAGGGAGGTGGCGGGGAAGAAGGGGGAGCAGATGGGGATGGGGAGCGATCGCTCTCCAATAATTTAATCTGTCGGTTTAGATTTAAAGACGACGGTTCAGATCGGTGCCGTCGTTTCAAGGAAGAGAGAGAGGGAGAGAGAGAGGGGGGAGTGAGGGGAGAGGAAGGGTGTGTGAGGGGAGATGAAGGGGGAGTGAGGGAAGAGGAAGGGGGAGTGAGGGAAGAGGAAGGGGGAGTGAGGGAAGAGGAAGGGGGAGTGAGGGGAGAGGAAGGGGGAAGTTGGTGTAGGAGTACACGTGACACAGAACAGGCTCATTTTAAAAGTTTGACAACATATCCACAAATTATTACAAATATTTCTTTTAGACAACCCATATATTTCAAAGAGTGACGGTAAAACTAACGATGTACAAAAGTAAACAATAAAAGATTTCCACATGCGTTTTCATGATTTTGTGTTTTGTATATGGTGTATTATAGCTCTTTTTGACATGAATTTTGACTTGTATGTTACATCTTACTGTGCGTTGTGACATACTTTTTTCCCTTGAAATGTCAATTTTGCGAGAGCTTCCGGAGGGGACTCCTACCAAGGCTTCGCACCTGGACCCCA
Organism: Chiridota heheva; assembly: GCA_020152595.1. Lineage (NCBI taxonomy): Eukaryota > Metazoa > Echinodermata > Holothuroidea > Apodida > Chiridotidae > Chiridota > Chiridota heheva. The sequence continues at coordinate 57,288 of JAIGNY010004469.1, forward strand.
CCAGGGGCCATTAAGCGGGTTCCTTGTAATTTTGTGTTTTGTATACGGTGTATTATAGCTCTCTTTGACATGAATTTTGACTTTATAATACACCTTACTATGCGATGTGACATACTTTTTTGCCCTTGAAATGTCAATTGTACGAGAACTTACGGGGACTTCGCCCCCTGCACCCCACCGGGGACCCCACCCCAACAAGTCGAGCGATTTGCGCTCGAAGTGACTCATTCGGTATTACCTTAACGTAGCCACTAAATATCGTGTCGGTTCAATTCATTTCCCCCCACACACACAATATGAAAATCCTGGCTACGCCACTGTGACTTGATCTTGATCCTCCTCAACAGAAGAGCTGCGAAAACGTCTCAGCCTCGACTTAAAAGAGGAGATGGTTGGAGCTGTAACCACAACCTTACGTAGAGCATTCCATTCCTTAATAATTTCCACTGGGAAGCTCGCTTTATGCAGGAAAAGATTCACAGTGTTCCCTTTCGTGGGTTGAAATTCCCAACAAAAAAATGATCACTTACAGTCAAATAGTAATCTTTCAGGTACTTATAGGTTTCGGTTAAGCCAACTTGTGTCCTGCGGCTTTCAAGGATTCTAAGGAAATCGGACCATTTGCCACGACAAGAGCCCTTTTCTGGCAACTCTCATTTAACTGAATGTCCTTCTTCAGCCAAGGTGACGGACGACACGACAGTACCATAATCCAGGTATAATCCATATTCCCTTCGTATCAGAACGTCACGATATTAATACGGAAATTTCGTGATATTATTCAAAAGCACTGGCTGATATCTTTTAATAAGGGAATTTCAATAGTTAGTCATCGGAGGTTTTAGCCCTATTGGGAGCCGAAATCAAAAGACAGTATGCCCTGAGCCTGATGACACCTTGAATAAGCAGTAAGTCAGACCTCATCTTGAGTATGCTATTCAGGCTTGGAGTCCCTTTTATGAGTAGGATAAGTTCATTTTGGAGCAGGTTCAGCAAAAAGCCACCAGACTTATTCCCGAAATAGAATCTCTCTTATGAATCTAGGTTGTATTCTTGGTTTGACCACGCTTGAGTTGAGAAGAGTACCTGGCGATATGATTCAGGTTTGGTGGTGAAGGTTTGACTTTCTGTAATTTTTTGCATGTTTCAGCTAATCCTCATGTGACACGTGGTTACAGTTTGAAGTTGACCAAAGAGTTATCACGGATAGATATTCGGCATTTTAGTTTTTCGCAAAGAGTTATGGTTAATGAGTGGAATGGTTTGCCTGAGTGGGTACTGAGCTCCAATGCTGGTCAAAATTTCAAAGTCAACATTGATAAGTTCTTTACTAACTCTGGCGTCTTTGCGTTTTTTTGTTGTTGTTCTTGTGGTGGTGTTAGTTTGGGCTTTTTATGGGGTGACTCATCCTACTTAGCCTGTCATCTTGTAATGTTATGTTACACTATGGCGGCATAACAGAATTCCTCAAAAACACTTCTCTGGGGTTATTTTAACGAAATTCTATCCGAACTTTTCATATCTCGTGCTCTAGAACCCTAAGAAACTAATGTTAATGCCGTGAGTGTATAGACAGGGATTAGACGACCGCCCCCTCTCCCTACCCAAAAAAACTATAGGCGTACGGGGAAAGTTCTTGATAATACCAGTGCCTTTTACTGTTTTAAAGAAATACTTCGTGCGGCAGGGGCACTACATAGACCTTTTGATACAATTCTTGATCTGTAATACGGTTTGCCCACCCCACTTCTACCAAATTACTTAGTTTGATTCACTGTACCCCTACCAAATTACTCATTTTAGTAAAGTTAATAGTTCTCTACAGTTTTTTTTTTTTTTTTTTTTTTTTTTTTTTTGGGGGTTGTTTCTTTGTTTTGTTGAAATGATTAGTTGAAAAATTAGTTTATTAATTGAAAAATTAGTTGATTAGTTAAAAATTTATTCACAAATTCCCTTTTCCTTGGAAGGAATTTGTAGTACACTTATTTAGTGGGGATCAGGGATATCCCGTCAGTAAAATGTTAGCAGCGGGAAATACCTGTAAAAATGTTAGTAGCGGAAATACCTGTATGAGTCGGAAATTAGTAACTGTAAAAAATAAATTAAATATGTAAGGTTAAATATTGTACAAATCTTTTTAATATTCGGGAAATTTTCTACAATTTCTTTTGTGTTTGGACAATTTTCTTCCATTTGGGGAAATTTTCTTCAATTTTATCATTTTCGGGCATTTTTCTTTGATTTTCTGGAAATTTTCATCATTTTCGGGAAATTTGATTATCTGACCATAATCTCAACAATGTGACCATAATTTCCAATAATTTTACCAAAGTTTCCACTGAATTTACCAAAATTTTCAATAATTTTACCAAAATTTCCAACAATTTTATCAATTTTTTTTTTAACAATTTTACAATTTTACAAAAATTTCCCACAATTTTACAAAAATTTCTTATAATTTTACATTTACAAAATTACCTGGTTAAATTTTTAAAGTTTGTCTTAATAATTAACGACAAATTTTACCTCCCAACTGGAAAGAAAGTATGAACGGATGGTGAAATCTTGCCAGGGGCATTTCTCCTATCCTCCACTTTCCTACACTTCTGGATACTTTTTTTTAATAATTACCGTTTGCCCCCTGGCACCGCCGTAATATACGCCACTGAGGAAAGGTATCGTCTCATGAATAAATTCAGAACTTGAGTGAACGTCTGGTAACGTCACTGCCGGTTTTCAATTTTATTAATGGATTGCGAGAAAACTTTGTTTTATCGATCACACAAGTAGGCCCTTATGTTTCGGTCCGGCGGATGTGTGATCGATAACATTGCAGATTTCTCGCGATTAGTAAGAAAAATTTAAAACCGGAAATGACGTTTTGAGCACGGCGGCGTTCATTTTTGAATTTATTTATGGGACGATACATTTCCTTTACAGCGTCGTCGGAAGGTGAAGAAAATTTCCTGCAAAGTGAAGACAATTTCCAGAAAATTGAAGAATATTTTCCGAAAACTGGAAGAAAACGGTTCCGAAAATCGAAGAAAATTGTCCGGAAATGTAGAAAAGCTCTTTAAAATTGGCCAAAACATTCCCGAAAATCACGATGACTGGACGAAAGTTCTCAAAAATAAAATAAAATTTCCCCAAAATGAAGAAAATTTTCCCAAAATGTTCCGGAAATCGAAGAAAATTACTCGGATATGAAGAAACTTTCCCTAAAACTGGTTAAATAAAAATATAGGTTACCATTTCAAAACAAGTAAAAGAGAAATTTCCGTTGAAAACATGGTCTAAAGATTTATAGTTTTTGATCAGCCAAAATGATTTAAAATTAAGACAAAGTTCCATAGGTGAAACCAGCCTTGGATCTGAAGAATTCTTGTCTTTCATGCCCCCCAAAATGGCTGAAAATCAACAACAAAGTTCCATGGGTGAAGACTTGGGTCTGAAGATTTCTTGTTTTAATGCTCCAAAATTGCTCACAATCAACACAAAGTTCAAGATGTGAATTAACAATCGTGGGGTTCTGGGGCGATCTAGGAGGGGCCCTTTGGAAGGCGTCTAGAGGGCGAAGCTCCTGGAAGCTCTGAAGATTTATTGCCTCAACTCAGGGTAAAACCAACACAAACTAACAAAGTTCGGAAAATGTAATTGATGAAAAGAAGACAATTTTAAATTCTCATGTTAAAATTGACTCAGATAGGGATTAAACCTCTGAAGATTTCTCAGTTTCTTGTCTTTGAAATACCAAAATGATTGAAAAATGACAAACTGATTGACAAAGTTTGGAAAATTTAAGTGATGATAAGAAGACAATTATAAATTCTCATGATAAAATAGAGTCTGATAAGCATTATACAGTTATAAGGGTTTTAAACAGGCAGAGGGCTAAACAAATTGTGCATAGGCGTTCAAGGGTGATTTTGCATTTGTATTTTGATTGCATTTTTTTATTTGACAAAAGGCGAAAACACGGCATCAATTTTTATAACAGGTCTACTTTAACAGTAAGATTGACCACTATGCGCAAATAAACGGATAGACAATTTTAAAATTCGCCAAGCGTAGTCAGAGAAATTATTCATGCTTTCTTCCCCGGTTGGGACAGTGGGAGGTAAAATAAAATTGAATTAAAAATGTGGTAAAATTATTGGATATTTTACCTAAAATTTCCAGAGAACTGACCATATCTTGACCACTGAGCCACAGGAAATTACATAAAATTGAAAAATGTGGTAAAATTATTGGATATTTTGCTAAAATTTCCAGAGAACTGACCAAAATTTCCCGAAAATTGGCCAAAATTTTCCGAAATTGAAGAAAATTCACAAAAATGAAGAAATCTTCCGAAATTTCCCAGAGATTGATGAAATTTTTTTTTAATACATCAAATGCGATTTCCCGATTTCCAGTAACTTTTTTGATGGAAACTTAATTCACCATTGCAATTTTTCCGCTAGTCACCGCGGGAATTTTTTGATATTTTCTCTCTTAAAAGGTGACCATTCCTACGCCTCTAGTCTTTAGCGCTTCAACCTAAAAATTACACGCTTGGTTGAACGATCGATCTTTTTATGTCTACACAAATATCTTATAAAGCCAAACCATGCATGCATGGCAAAAATAATATAATAAAATCATCCCAGTTTTCGGAAGTTCAATGTATAAAGTCTCGTCGAGGATCAGGAGCGGCGCCAAGATTTTGATGCTGGGGAGGGGCAAGAGAGGGGCAGATTTGTCTCATGAGGGAAAGGGGGAAAAGCCTATATATCGGACGACATAATGGCACGTTAACGGATCCCTGGACCCGTAGTGCCGCCACTGCGGTGGATCCGGGAGATGATCCATCCAGGCTGTCGCCTGTTCGCCGGGTAGATTACTGTTCCGCCCAGTTTGTCGGGAAGGAATTAACAGTATCATTTTACAGTAAACTAGAATGGTAAATACCGTCATGGTTCGCATGCCCATGCAAATTGACATCCATTTCAAATGACCCGGCCAATTATAAAACTGGCATCTCACACTAAGTCCCACATGGCATCCCATGTCCCACATGAAATCCCAGCCCATGTCCCACATGGCATCCCATCCAATCCCTTGTCCCACATGGCATCCCATCCAATCGCTTGTCCCACATGGCATACCACCATATCTCTCACATGGCATCCCACCCCATGTCCTACATGACATCCCATGATCCCTTGTCCAACATGACATCCCATCCTATGATCCACATGACATCGCCCTATGCCCCACATGGATCCCATCCCATGTGCCAAATGACATCCCAACCCATGTGCCACATGACATCCCATCCCATGCCTTGTCCCACATGGCATTCCACCATATCTCCCACATGGCATTCCACCATACAGTATGTCTCACATGGCATTTCACCATGTCTCACATGGCATTCCACCATGTCACACATGGAATTCCACCATAGTTCACATGGCATCCCACCCAATGACCCACATGGCATCACACCCTATGTCCCACATGGATCCCATCCCATGTCCAAAATGACATCCCTCCCTATGTCCACATGCAGTTACACTCCCTGACTGAGCATCAAAAAAAAGTCTGGACACTTCATACACTGTAGCAAGTTTATGTAAATGACACACAATAATAAAGGAGGAGTTTAATAATCATTCCTCAGATACGACCGTTGAAGCCGAATTATTTTGAAGTATTTTAAGGATTTTCAAACTCCAGTGCTACGAGAGAGACGCTTGAGGATCTCTGGAGATTAGGAAATTAAATCATTTGACAGTTATCTTCTAAAGAAATATCAAATGTTTTGTAAACTTTTTAAGGAAACTAGTCTTCAATCTGTCTTAAGTATCTCTAAAAAACTAACATTTTTGTAAGGAACTTCTAACGTTCCATAAGGATATCTGAAAAAGAACTCTGAAGAAACCTCAGAAAAAAGTGTGGACGGCCAGCCGGCCGGCCGGTGTAAAAGTAAATTTTGCCCCCGCCCCCAGTAAATTTTGGCCCCCGGCCCTTACTTCCTAGGAAATTTGGCCTTCAGACAGTTAAGCTGTAGTTATCCAGTAAATTTGGTCCCCCTTCATAGTAAAACGGTCCGCTAGGAAATTTGGACACCGGCCCTTCTTTCTAGGAAACTTGGAGACAACAACTTGTCTCCCTTTTGCAAGAAAAAGCCCTTTTTCTTCCTTCATAGTAAATCTTAATGCCGTTTTGCGTAAAGCACGCATTTTTTCTTTAGTGTATCCGTTGGGTACTGCCCAGATCGAAAAAATATTATATTTCTTTTTCACTAAAGTGCTTACTGGAAACCACTTTCTCAGTGTTCGTGGGCAAATTCTATGAGTACAACGGCGCTGTATTCCGTATATAAATATTACTAATTTCGGTTTTAGCTTATCACTTAGGACACAAAATTAACCGTGGTCAAGCATGTTCATCTTATATGAAAAAAGACTTCAAAAGAAACAAAATGGTGAAGAAAGCATTCTAAAATCTTATTCCATTAAGAAGATATTTAAGTTTAAAGTTTAGTATCATTTCTGAAAAAAACGACTGAAATCAGACTAGTTTATAACAAACATCACAGCCTCAAATTCCTCAAAGTCTTTATGTATTTGAAAGAAAGTTTATTTAGTTTTTTCACTATTTAAATTATTTTTCTTCAAAGTTTCTTCAGGTGGTATATTATAAATACCATTCCTAGATTCAGTTTTACTACTTTTTGGACATATCCTATGGTTTATAAGCCACAAAATTGCAGGACAAAATATGACCCAATACATAAAAACTTTGAGGAATATGAGGCTATGACATCACAACTAGTCTAATTTCAGTCATTTCTATACAAATGATTCCAAACTTTAAATTTAGATATCTCCTTAACGAAATAAGATTTTTGAATGCTTTCTTCACTTTTTTGTTTTTTTTTAAGTGTCTTTCATAAAAGATAGACTTGCTTGACCCCTGAACTAATCCTTTAATTGAAGGAATTGTACAGCGTACAGATACACCAGTAAATTACCTAGTAAAATCAGTCTGGAGGGGACCAAATCCATTAGACATCCCCAAGGAAATAAGGACCGGGGGCCCAAATTTACGGGGAAGGGGGCAAAATTTACTATCACACTGGCCGGACAGCCGAATTCGCCATTACATAGGTTCGCATTATGCTTCACATGCTCACCAAAAATGAAAAACTGGCGGCATTAAGAAATGTCACAGATGCATGTTTTTGATTTCATTGATTTTCCATACCATGATCCTACATTGAACATAATTATTATAGTTAGTTCATGTTTTAACTTTCGCAGTTAAAAAAAAAATCAAAAATGTTGGGGCAAAATATTATCTCTCTCTGTTTAGAATTGTAAAACCAAAATGTATATTATCAAGGTGATTTAAATGTTATGATTGGATTTTTGTTTTATTTCCCTCCCAAAAACCATTTGAAACTATCAGATCGAAAATTTATCATATCGCATTCAGCCATTTTGGGGCATCAAAACACGGAAAGATATTCCGCGCTTTGCTTCATTTGGATCAAATGCGATATTTTGCAACATATTGTTTTAAAATCAAACTTGTTTTTCTGATGGGACTATGCGACTCAGTAAACGGATCGACATTTTTAAGAGGATAAACAGGTAAAGAGTGGTTTTGACTAGATTATTTCTCTTTTTTTTCTTGCGAAAGTTTGACTGATTTTCAAAATATTAGCAAAACGTATGCAGGTGGTATTTTTCTTTACTTACCACTATTTTGCGACTTTTTCACAGCTGTTGGATTGAAATAGATCCAATAATATTTTACCCGAATATTCAGGATACATTTTTCTGTTCATGTTTCGAGTTGATCGAATTCAACGTTGAAATTAATGAAAATTTCCGTTCTTTGCATCAATTGAATTTTTGCAACTTAAAACAAGACAATTTCAGAGCTTCATCCCTGGACCCTAAATTTTTGTCCGAATTTTCTCAATTTTTACGGGAAATTTTATCTTTGCCTGTTTAGGAATGGTAAACAAAATGCTTCATGTTATTTTAACGTTATATAGGATTTACAATTTTCTTTTCTTTAATTGAATTTTATATTTCTGCAGTGTTGATTTTGGGACTTCAAAAGCTTGTGATCGCGGGCTTCACACTCTTGACCCTATACCAGGGCTTCGCCCTGGACCCCACCAGTGGCCTTTGGCGACACAATTTCTGTCGGGTTAAATGTCAGAACCCCACACCTCAGTCGTTGGACCTTAGCGACTTCCAGTGGCGTGGTGGGTCATGTTTTACGGGAGGGGAGGATTTGGCGCCCCAAAAATGCTCATAAGAGTAAAACGTTGGGCACAATGGCATGCACTGTTTAGACATCTTAGATCAATTCATCGAGTTGATTAGTTGACGGTAGTAAATTTATAATTTTCCTTATATGCTTATAGGGACACGGGAAGACATTTGTTTCTCGTTTGTGGTATCAGAAAATTGCTAGAATCGTTTCAAATACAGGGGCGTAGCACAACGTTTCTCATGATTTTGGAAGCAGGAAATTGCTTAAGGTCAGTGTTTCGAATCTAGTGGCGAAGCGGTCCGGTAGGGTCTAGGGGCCGGAAGCCCTTCGTTTCAGGGTATTGTGCCAAATACAGGGTCTAAGCGGCGTAATCGCTACCTTTCAATCGCCATTTTGATAGCAGAAAACTGCATGATATTTTGTGAACTGAAGCTTGAAGTATATTGTTAGAGGCCCAAGGGTCGAAGCCTTTGGAAGTCCTGCATTTCTCGTGATTTTGATAACAGAAAATTGCGTAAACATATGTCAAATCCAGGGCAAAAAAATTGTGTCAATCTAGGACCTTTAGGTCTAATTTTCTTGTGGTTTTGATAGCATGAAATTGTCATTAAAATGTGTCAAATCTAGGCGAGAAGCCCCCGGAAGCGGTACCTTTCAGTCGCAGTTTCGATAACAGAAAATTGCTTAGAATTGTGTCAAATCCACATTTGAAGTCCTGGTTTATAGCACAGGTGTTCCTAGCGTTATGGCAACCTATATATTTATTACATATATATAACAAAGTAGGTCACCTCCTATCGCGACTTTTAAATCGTATATAACTTTTTAAAGACTATTTTACTCAAACCACATTTGCCGGAGACCCCCTTTTTCATTGATAAGCCACAGTATTTGTTATTTTTTCCCGAGATGTACAAACGATGAATTTTCTACCCCATTACAGTCATGACAGTGTAAATGCCCGACAATTTGCTGCAAACCAAAGAAATGTTGCGATGACGTCAAAAGAAGCAGCGCTTCTTTTAGAGAACAATTTTACGCTTGTTTTGCAGTTTTGTGAAAGATACAAATTGTAGAAGTTTAGAATAAAAAGCATATAAAAATATATTCTCAGGACAATTTTTGCGCCCATGTGAGCATTCGGCGCCCTCTGAAAAGTTTTACTGGAGGAAGTTGCTCCCGACCCCCGTGCTACTGGTGACTGGTTACACAATCGGAAATATTGAGAAAATAATAAAGTATTATACCTGCATGCAAGCGTGTACATATTCAATATCAGAGATTTGTTACATTGAGATCGATGCCACGCACGTACATAAACAGATAAAGACATGTCATAGACAAATGAGTTTTGAAAGGGTTATTTATATTCATATTTTTTCTTTTGCACATGGTGTGTATATTTCGCATCATGCATTTGGCGGTAACGAGCGGGGAAACAGGTTTCTTGGCCATTTCCACTTTTCTAATTATTACAAGATACATTATCGTCCAGAGGGTCATTGGAACTTACAGACTTAGCGAATAGCAGGATCAAGTTGATAGGGGATGTATTGGGTTTAACCATGCAGGGATATGGTATTTAGACCATATCTCTAGTTTAACGTTCTCCAGAGAAACTTCCGACCACGATCAAGTGGGTGCAGTCGTAAATCAATCAGATATTAAGCTTGTCCGGTTTTTTGGTTCAACCATGCTTTCGTGAGAAAAAAAGTTCCCTCGCAATGGTTCCATTTTGAAATAGCCCATCTGGACTTCACAAACCTTAATATTGGCAATCCTGACTGCCGAAATCACAAAAATGATATACTAACAGTGGCGTAGCCAGGATTTTCATGTTTCGGGAGGGGGGGGGGGAGGGTTGAATTGAACTGACACGATTTTAGTGGTGTAGTGTCACTTCGAGCGCAAAGCGCTAAATTGTCGGCATGTGTCCAGGGCCCGATTAAGGGCCCTTGGTCGAGTCCAGGGGCGAAGCTCCGGCAGGGATCTAAGGGGCGATGCCCCCGGAAGCTCTCGCAAAATTGACATTCCAAGGGCAAAAACGTATGTCACAACGCATAGTAAGGTGTATTATACAAGTCAAAATTCATGTTTAAAGAGCTATAATACACTATTTTCTGAGAAAATGCCCTTTTGAAATCTAAAAACATAATAAGCACCTGAAATGTCAAAGCTTGTTGAACAGACGGCACCAATTTGAACCGACGGAATAAAATCTGAACCGACGGATTAAAATATTGAAAGGGGGGGGGGTGGTCGTTCCAACCCCTCTGGATACGCCACTGCCTACAAATATCTATATAAACAATGTAGAGAATTGCATAGATGCATAAATGGGTGGTAAATATGCATGGGTTAAAAAATTATAAAGACTAGACTTTATCAATTGTTAATTTATGGAAGGGGTTTAAAAACGAGGTATTGCCTACTTCTTGAAATTTGCATCATTTGGTCCCAAAATTTGTTAGGATTTCTCTTTTGTTGACCATTTGTGAGATTATGATGGTTATGACTGCATGTCACTGATGAGGGGCTTGGGTAAATTGAATCAAGCGGAACCTGACAATGCATGGGGAAATATCCGTTAAATATCGTCACTTCTGTTTTTACGGCTTAGCCCGTAACACTTGTTCGGAAACTTCCGGCAGCCACTGACGATTTGCGCACACGATACTCACACGCATAATAAAACGTCATGGAGAGGATCAACCAGACCATCATTGACATCAGCTTGTGACTAACGCAAATAGCATTCGGGATGGACAAACTAAAACTAATGATAAATCCAACAGCTTCCCAGATGTGCAAGTTTGAAAAAGCAGCTTCTTGCTTCGTTACGAACAGGACTCCCAACAACGCTGGAAACAAAGGGAAAACGGATATGGTTATTTTCGAATGAGAGAATTTTTTTTTTTTTTTTTTTTGTGGGTGGGGAGGGGGGGCGTTGAAATTAATCATATCATCAACGCACTTATATTTATCATATCATATAAATCAAAGTAGAAAAGAGAATATAAATAAGAATGGGAAGAATATGCAATACAAATACATAAGGCTGGCTTTTTCTGCTCAAGTATGACAACCAGGCATGCACAGTAAAGTGTAAAAGTAGAATATAATCATGCATGTACCCAGACTCACCCTCCCTCGGATTATAATCTGGACAACAGGATGTGTATTCCAAAATCAAAAATTGTGCAAACTTGTGGCTCAGGTGAAACATGACATGTCCGGCGGCACACAAAAGTTTTAATGAAAGCTACACATCAGATCGACAAGATTACTTACAGGTTATTTGGGTTTGCCAGACTGCATCAGCGACTCCCCATCCCGCGGAAATTAGGACTATGTACCAAGAATCTTGATTGTCAATCTTCCACAGAAACATAAACAACATCAGTCCTAAATGCAGTATAGCCCCAAATGTGAAGAGCACTTTTCTTCCCGTCATTCTCTCGATCTGTCCAATGAGGACAGAGGCGACAGTGTTGGCAACTCCATTTGCAATTAGTATCCAGCCAACATATTTTACACCTTTGGTACATGTTACAAACGACTGTGAAGGCAATGAAGAATAAAGTTGATTCAATTTTGGTTATCAGGCTACGAGTCTACGACAAGACGGTTTGGCATCTATTTGAGCTCCACGCTCACTTGATAGTGAATCTGACGTCACGGATTATATATTAGTAATTTTGATACACAGTTAACTTTCGTTCTTGAAATCCAAATTGGAAAATGAAATTGAGTCCCAGAGAATTTTATGATTTTGGCCCCACTTTCGGTGGGCAAATCCCGCTTATGTCAACACATATTTAATAAATACATGAAAATACAAATTCGGTCACAATAATGCCCACGGGTTCTTTTCACCATATTTGTCACTGCTGACATGAATGTGGTATACGGATAGCCCATTAGGCTGCATAGGCTTAAGTCTAAGGCCCGAGGTCATGAGACTGCCAAAATTAGGCGTAAAAAACAAAATGCATGCACTAAAAATCATCTTTGAAAAAGTATAGAAGCAAAAATTATCACGAGAGAAATGAAATTCAAAATTACAATGGTAGACCATGAATCAAAACATGCAAAAAGAGTAAGTGATCTGTATAGGGCTATCAGATTATGACATCAGGGTTTTTAGTAAAAGTCATAAGATGTCATAATTCATGAAAATTTGTAAATATATTTACAAAAGACTCAGCCTAAGGCCCATAAAAGCTTAATCCGGCCAGGTAATCCGCCACTAGTATACTAGTTTCATAACGACCCGCAAAAAAAATCGTTGAAAGTTTGGTAAATTAACTGATATTCTCTTCCGGCTACCCTCTGAAATTTTCTAGCCATGTATTGAATTGAAGCCTGCTAATTGCACGATAGACGTGATTCAATATGTGTGGTGTGAAAAGGCTATTTAAATGGACAAGCGC
>JAIGNY010004469.1:75000-244156 GCA_020152595.1 Chiridota heheva
CGTCGGCACTGACGGTGAAAGTCTGACGGGTGGAAACTTCGTTCCTCGCAACAGGTGGGAGCGTCCGCACCCCACCAAAGGGGGTGGCCACCGACTAAACGTGTAAAGCGGAGGTACTGAATGATACCATCTTCAGTCTAATGGTAGACTTCAACATTGGGTGAAATGCCGTTGAGCGGGAAGAGTCATGCAGGCTGATAGCACTGCTAAATTAATTATAACTTAGGGTTAACGTACGTTGTGTTTAAACTTTACTGAACTAAACCAATGGTTAGCGAATTAAAAGGCAGGCCGTTAATATAAAATGTATACAAAAAAGGGCTGCAAACCGTGTAAGGCTATATGTAGCTGTGAGACGGTTTTGGGTCGTAAGAACGCGGAGCCGTAAGACATTGTCTACGGCTCCGAAGCGATGTCTGAAAACTGTAGTAATTGCGGAACCGCGTAGCTCTAGGCCACTCCTATCAACAGCGAAACTTGTCTATGAAATTGATTGGAAAAGGTTTTAACGTACGACGTATAGTTACAACTTTGGAATTGCGGAGCTAATGGCTACGGATGCGGAGAAAACTAATACCGTATGTCTTTACGGGTAGTTACCTAATTAAAGCCGCAAGCTATGTTAAAGTATAGAATGAACTATACGTGCCGTTGTTTTAATAGCTACCCCGATCGTGAGGTTGTCTATCAAAAGGCCATCTATGTCAAGAAAATTATCCTTCTTGGAGTTAATTTTGACAAGGGGTTTAACGTACTACATCAACTGTATAAGTCGTTAACCCCAGCACTGGGTAGAAATCACGAAAGAGTTGACGTCCTGTGTATACTACACGGGCGGTTATTTCCGTTAAACACCCTTCACGACGGAGCTGAGAAGCACGTGGCTACTGGGGGACCAACGCCGTACTCAGTACGCGTCCCGTTAAGTAGTATAGAGCCGTTATGGATCTACAAAGGCGTCAACGTGACAAGTAAATTCCACTAGTCGTCCGCCAAGTTTGCCTCTGTTCACCACGGAGCAATACAGCTAGTGGCTACGCGAGGGCGACAACTGGTACTGGTACGTGTCCCTAACGTAATAGCTATCAGTACAAAAGAACCGTCTGGGTCTACGATAGCGTTAGCGTACTACATCTCTTACATGAGTCGTTACCTCAGTATACTTCTATTCACCACGGGGCCACTGAGGAATTGGCTACGTGTAAGGGAGTAAAGTCGTACCTAGTACGCGTTCCTGTTGGAAGCTAAAAATATACTGGAGTCGTATGGAATACGGAGGAGTTCACGTGCTACGCAAGCTATACGAGCCGTAAACTCTGTTTGTTTCACTACGGAGCTACGAAACTGGTAGCTGCGTGGGGAAGGAGGGAATACCGTCGTACTCAGTACGTGTCCCGGTAAGAATAACGGCCGCGGAACTCTGTAGCTCATGGCTACTGGTCGCTTACCACGCAGTTGCGCTGCTGGTGTATGCCGTTAACTCCGTTTGTATCTGTTCACGTCGGAGCAGCGTAGCAGGTGGCTACAAGTTGGGGACTGCCGTCGAACGCTAAATGCGTCCCGGTAAGAATGACGACCGCGGAACTCTGTAGCACGCGGCTTTCAGTCGCATTATCCAGAAGTTGTGTTACCCGCGTTTATCGTACGTTGTACGTTATCCCGTGTAGGTCCTGTGGTACCGGAGCCGTGTAGCTACGGAACTGTAAAGCCGTGTCCCGACTCGTGAACTCATGTCGTAGAGCCGTAGGGACCGGTGCGGAGCCATTCAGAGAGTCCGTAAAATTGTGGTACTCCCGGGTTTACCGCACGTTGTACGTAAAACTGCGTTAATATCTTTATAATTTGAGCAGAAAGTCACGTTCAACGCAAAAATTATATTCAGTGTAGTTCGAACGGTCGTGGAACTACGTAATACGGAGAAAATAGCTCTCGTGATAATATGCCTCTCGTGGATATGTTTTTTTTTCCTTTTTCACCCGACCACTAAGCTTCGTAACCTGAGGAAGCGCTTACACGCGACGCATTGTAGGGCATCCTGGGTGCGTAGCGCACCGACATACGGGGACTTGTCCTCCGTGTCCATGATACTGGTGAAAACTTTTGCGGAACCGTGACGTTCAACGCGGAAATCTTACTAAGGTAGCTCACACGGACGTGGAACTGCGTAGCTGATGGCTATGGTAACAAGAAGAAAATAGCTCTCGTAATACTATACTTTTGTGAAAATTGTTACTTATCACCTGACCATGTAGCTTCATAGCTAAAGGGTCTATTGTCGGGTGTGACGTACATTGCACGTTACCCCGCTACAGAACTATGGAGCCGTACGGAACCAAACGCCGGAGCCGTATGAAACCAAAAGTTGTTGATTACGAAACTGTACGGACCGTAAGGGGCCGTCCCATGATCCGTAGGGCTGGGTTACGGACACTTGCGGGGCCGTGGAAACAAGCCGTGGGGCCATATGGAACCGATCACCGGAGCCGAACGGACCCAACCTGTACTGCAGATATCCTAACATGTTAATTCAATGCATAGTATAACGCTAGGCTCTTCTCGTAGAAGGGCGGGCCGGGGATGAAAAACACTTAAACCTAGGGGCAAAAGGTCCACTAGACAGGCACACTCGGTGCTCTAGGGCCTAAAGACACCTGCCGCGAGAGTGACTCTCTCGAACTAGCCACCCGCTTTGTGGAGACAAAAACACTCTATCCTAAGTGTAGGCTACACAGGAAAGTCCTGTAAGTCGGACCGAAGAAATCCCGGACCATTGCTACCTCGTCTCACCTCAGAAGACTTAAAAAGGCGAACCGGAAAAGATAAAGCAGCGTAAAAACCTGCCTGGTAGAAGCTGCAAAAAAAAAACATTGTTAGAAAAAGGTTAAACTTATAAAAGAAAATTTGACCAGTTTCAGCGATGTTGTGAAAACAACGCGCTGAAAAAGAGTGAGGGTTAGTGGACTTTATATGGAGGTCGGGGCTGGCTGGTAACTACGTTTTTAAGGTCGGTTAGAAGTGCGTTAGAATCAGGTCATGTGACCAGATTGATAGTATGGAAGGTAAGGTATAACTTGAAGTAAATACGTATACACGCATACACACATACATATACACATATATAAATAAATATAAAAATTTGACTTTAAATATAAAAACACAATCTATCGGACCGCTTTCAAGTTGAACAAGGAAATAGAGTTGGGTACAAATGAAAACCTGTATTTGTTATGCTTGGACCATGGCATACAAAGTCTTTTCCGTGAACGGCAGAAAATATATAGTGGGAAAAGCGGATGTGTGTTGTCATTCAATATTCTAATTATTTTTTAGTGCATCATGTTATTGTAGAGATCAAAGACGGACTTCAGACATATGTCATCACCAACAGCACAACACGGCTTGCGGCCCTTACGATCTTCTCCGATTTACTAATTGAATCTTTTGTAAGCAGCCGGAATATACAGATAATACTGAAAGTCACCACGCTTTGTATTAGACTGGTAAAAGAGCTTAAGAATAGTATTGTCAACTTTGAAGTATTTCAGTTTTCGTAAAAAATACAACCTTTAGTACGCCTAGGTTCTAGTTGCATCAATCTGGTCTTTAAAGGTAAGTTTACGGTCAATGATAGTGCCTAGATGTTTGAAATGGTCCCTCTTCAACAATCTCATTATTAACCCTGATATTAACCCATATATACAGTGCCATTATGTCTTAAACAGGCGCGAAATTTGAGCTCTCAAATTTGTTTTGTTTTTCTCTCAAGATTATTGAAGTTTTAACCAGAAAGGAGCTAATCACTTATTTTCTGCTCTACTACTGATACCCAGCGGATGATTTTGAATTTGAACTATGCTTTTAAGGGGAAAATACGTGTGAACACCGCCCCAACATTAGATCAGTATCGGCTAGCAGTACGTCAAGCACAAATACCAGGCAAGATGACGTAACTCCTAACCTACCATTTGAACAATTTGTAAGGAACAGCCTTGGTCTGTTGGTGACGTTCTTCAGAGAATTAAAGAGGTACAGAAAGTGCAGGAAAACAAGGTGAGAGACTAGATGTGCTTGAAAACAAACTCACTGAATTGACTTATTCGATTGATTATAACTGTAAAATTATTTCAGAAATCAAGGAGGATTTAGAAAACGCCCAGTCAAATTTTAAGAAATGTAATGAACTAGTCAGTGCTACAGCAAATGAAATTGTATGTTTGAAAGATAATCTAAATAGAACTGAAGGAAATTAAAGAAAAAACAACCTTCGTATAATTGGTGTAGGTGAAAAACCAAATGAAAATATCCAGGATTGGGTGAGAAAGCTGATGATGGAGAAGTTTAAGATAGAGGACCCTATAATAGAGCGTTTCCACCACAATGGAGGACCCTACAATACAGCGTGTCCACCACAATGGAAGACCCTATAATAGAGCGTGTCCACCGCGATGGTCGGAAATTAAAAAGAAAACCTCGTCACATCTTGGTTAAGATGCTAAGATATACGGATAAGACATTTCTGTTAAAACAAACGCGAAATGTTTTGAGAGAAAACCCTTTTTACCTACCTAAGCGACGATCTGACTAAACAAGACCTAGCAGAGAAAAAGAAATGAGCAAAACAAGTACAAGAGGCTTACAAGCAGGGTCATCGGTATCGCTTTTATGCTGGGAGATGGCGCATTCTGTCTGCGGTAGATTTTCGCACGGAGGTGAGATAATGAAAATGAAACGTGATCATCTTGTTTAAGCTGAGTCAGATTATATACAGTTGTTTTGAGAGGTCCCCCCAAAAAAAAAAAAAAAAAAAAATTCTCGAATGGCTCATTACACACGCATCTGTGGATTACTGATTTTGTCTTTGTTTTGTAGTATTGTGGTATCAGTGGTTGGTGTATTTTTCGTTTAAAACAGAAACCGTTCTTCTCTCCCTCTTCATAATATGAATATCTTATCTCAAATTGATATTAAGTTCATCTCAGTGATATGAAGAGGTTTGCGTGATTATAAAAAAAAGGAAAAAGATTTTCAACTGGATTTCAAGGAAAAGGAAAGACAAGTTTTCTTCAGGAAACCTATTCTAAACAGGAGGACGAAGAAAGGTGGCGTCTGAAGTGGAGAGGCAAGATCTTCTTTTCACACGGCTCCTCACATATCAAGGGGGTTATGATATTAATAAAGGAGAACGTCGACTTTGAATGTGTACATTTCATGAGTGACATGAACGGTCGTTATATTTTCATAAAGGCTAATATTTCGGGTCAGCCCATTATTATGGCTAATATTTACGCTCCCACAAACGATAACTACAGAGAGCAGGTCATTTCTTTAATGAGCTACAAGAGGTTTTAGATGAGTTATATGCTGACAGTTTTATCCCCATAATCATTGGTGGGGATTTCAATTTCCCGATGGACTCCAAGTTAGATAGGGTTGGCAGTTTATCATTTTGTAATAGAGAGGTCCTTCAACGTGTTAATCACTTAATAGGTTATAACTTAATTGACATATGGAGACTTAAAATTCCCTGTATAAGGCAGTATACTTGGAAAAGAAGAACACCTTGGTGCCGGAGTAGATTATACTATTGGCTGATTTCAGATAGTTTACAGGATAACGTATCAAAGGTTGACATTATAAATTCAATTAGCACTGACCATATGGCTATTGAACTGTGTGTCACCTCCACAGAGGATGATGCCCCTAGAACGGTGTATTGGAAGTTTAATAACTCATTATGTAGGGATGATAACTTTTGTGATGGTTTTCATTCCAATTTTGATAGTTGGGTTCAGGAGTTTACTGCTTTCAAGAGTTGTCTTAAATGGGAATTTTCTAAATTTAGGATCCGCCAGTACTGCCAGCATTACGCACGTGGTAAAGCTAGTCGAGAAAGAATAGAATGAAATGGTTATCTGAGCATATTACTAGTCTAGAGCTGTCACTGGGGGTTGTTACCGCACAGGATGACCGCGATTCACTTTTGAATGAATTGGATAGCGCAAAAGATGAGCTTGAGCATGGGCATAATGAAACTACAGAGGGCATAATAATTAGGTCTAAAGCTAATTGGTTGGAAGACGGGGAGAAGAACACGGAAGTATTTTGCCTCTCTTGAAAAGCACAAGAAAGCAAAAACCATCATACGTAAGGTAAAAGATGGCAATAGTGTGTTAACAAATGCTCATGATATTATCAATTTAATTAAGAGTTTTTTCACTAAATTATTTCAATCAGACCATGTGGTAAATGACGGTTATTTCCTCAATGACATTAATGCCTTATGTAATTATAATGCTAAGAATATTGAGGGTAAGCTGACTAATGAGGAGTGCCTAGCAATTTTAGGTAGCTTAGGCACTAATAAATCTCCAGGGAACGACGGTTTAACATGCGAGTTTTACCGTACCTTTTGGAATTACGTGGGGGATTTGGTTGTAGATTCTTTGAATGAGGTATACGAGAAAGGTGAATTATTGGCATCACAGAGGCAAAGTGTCATAGTTGTTATACCTAAAGATAGAAAGAATAAATCTTTGTTGGAGAATTATAGGCCTATTTCATTAATGAATGTGGACTACAAGATAGGGGCAAAAGCCATTGCGACACGTTTGAAAGGGATTTTAGATTTTATCATTCACCCTGACCAAAATGCATTTATTCCCGGGAGGAACATTGCGGAGGCAATCCGTACAGTTTTCGATATCATGCATTATACTGATTCTTACCATATGTCGGGATACACCATTTCAGTTGCCACTTCCATAAAGCTTTAGATTCTCTTAGTCATGACTTTTTGTTCAAAGCACTGACAGCTTATAATTTTAGACCATCAATGATACAATGGATTATAACTTTTTATATGAATAGTGAAGGTTGTGTTATGAATGGGAAGTTGTCAACAGGATACTTCCCTTTAACCTGTGGGGTTAGACAAGGGGATCCTTTATTTATCCTTTCAATTGAAACTTTAGCTGTTAAGTTAAGGCATAGTGACATTATACGTGGTATCCCGGTTAGATTTAGGAATGTCAATAAGTATATCGAACTATCGCTTTCTGCAGATGATATGACAGTTTTTACAAAAGATTGAGCAATCGTTACATAATATCTTGACAGTATTTAAGGGTTTTGAAAAGTCATCCAACCCTAAGATTAACCAAACTTAAACTTTTGCCATGGTCTTGGGGTATAATTTTCAGAGAGTAAACAACGCGAAAGTGGCTGGACTAAATTGGGTCAGTACAATGAAGATCAGTACAATTAAGATTCTGGGTATTTACATCTCGTACAACAACAAAACAGTATTGCATAAAAACATGGATGGTATCATTAAAGATATTAGCAATAACCTCAATCTTTGGAGGGCTAGAAATCTGTCAATTCTTGGGAAGATTCAGATTATCAAATGGTTCGGTATTTCCAAACTTTTATATGTGGGCTCGGTACTCAGCATTCCTGAGAGTTATATTAAAAATATTGAGAGAATATTATATAACTTTATTTGGAAGGGACAAGACAAAATAAAGCGCACAGCTATGGTTAATGAGTATAAAGATGAGGGTTTAAAAATTATTCATTTAAAGAGTTTAATTAAGTCAAATAAGATGATGTGGCTAAAACGTTTAAAATCGTCCAACTCTCTTGGCTGGAACTGATAGTCCTCCATTTCCTTCACAAAATTGGAGGTATTTTCTTGCTAAATTGTAATTCTGATGTTGAATGCATCCCAGTTCTTGTACCTATTTTCTATAAAGAAATTTTGAAGGTGTGGTCAAACCTTGGTAACCCTATTCTTAAAAATGCGGATATCTTAAATATTATTTTATGGTACAACAAACATGTGAAATTAGGGGGCAAGTCTGTCTATGACAGAACAACCATGGAAAAGAGCTTTTCAAAAGTCCAAGATATTTAAGATATGAGGCGAAATTTCCAGTTTCGACTTTTTCCATCAGAGGTCTAAATAAAACTGACTATTTTAAAATGTTAGGCATATTCAATGCTCTCCCTAGCAATTGGAAAAACAATTAATTCGGTTGGTATACTACCCTTCCATGGGGCTATTGATGTTGGTACAAGTGATGAGGCAGATATTACATTATGTATGAATGTATGAATGGCTTATGTTATAACTTGGAGACCATCAAGAATAAGATTTTTTAGGAGGTATTAGTGTCTTCGTTCCCCCCCTTCCTCCTGACAGTCTGGACTAAACTTAAGATATTTATGCTTATTCTGAAAATGATCTTCGCCATATTTTCAATCTTGCTTTTTTGACAACAATAGATAACAACTCGAGAGCTTTTCAAATAAAAAATTTGCATAATATAATTCCTTTAAATGAGTGGCTCTTCAAAGTGGGCCTGGCTGACTCCCCACTATGTGGATTTTGTAAGTTAGACGCAGAATCACTCCAACATTTGTTTGTTGATTGCCGGATTACCAGGTTTTTTTGGCAGGAGATTATGAGTTATTTTGTTAATCTTCCATTTCCTCACGTTTCTCACTCTTCTATTTTACATGGGTTTTTTGAAGTCGGTAGAGATCTTAAGTTAAATCAGCAAGTGATTCTAGTAGGTAAGCAGGTAATATATGAATGTAAAATACAAAATAATAGCCCATCCGTTCGTCACCTGATTTCTAAATTAAAAATTATTCGTAAATTAGAAGTGCATATAGCAACAAGAAAAGATAAGTTAAAGTCCCATAATGAAAATGGCTCTCAATTTTGCATCTTCTTGTTTAACTTTTTCTTGTATTCGGAATCCTCTCAAGATATTTCTAGTCTTTCGTTTTTTCTGTTAGTAAGTTTAAGAATGTTAAACTTTTAATTACGAACAATTATGCAATTATGCTTTATGAATTGTGTTATGATAGTTGTATTCCTTTTTGACATTTCTTCATTGTGATGATATGTTTAGATGATGAGAGTTTAACAAATAAATTGTACTACTGAAAAAAAAAAAAAAAAAAAAAACCCTGATTGGAGCACAATCACATGACCGTTTCCTAAAATCAAACACCATCTCCTTGGGTCTTTTACATTTCAATATCAGATAGTTTTGATTGCACCAAGTAACAAAATCACCAATTTCATCCTTATACGGAGCAGTAGTGTTATTATAAAGGTAACCAATTATCACGGTATTGTCAGCATATTTGATAATTGAGCAAACATCAAGTTTACTTCTGCAATCACTAGTATACAAGCAAATGAGGATAGGAGACAGACAACAACCCCGGGGCGCACCTGTACTAATGAACCAAATATCAGAGCATAAGCCATTCATCTTAACAAACTGTGGTCTGTCTCTTAAATAATTTAAGATCCATAATAATAACCTACAGTTGGCACCCATACCTAACAGTTTGTTTATCAGCAAGTGCGGCTGGATGAAAGTCCAGAAGTTGGGAGAAAGAAATCCTCCCCAATTTGTCAAGTCCGAGAACTAAGTAAACAAATTTTTTTCCTGGGGCAACTATCGACGTAGCCTGAGAATTTCTCATCACCAAAAGTTCTGAAAGGAGAAGAAAAATAAGAAATATGTGAACACATATAGTAGACTTTGGTGAACATAAAAGGTTCTCTAGGGAGGGTTACCACAGAAAACGGCCCAAAAAATTTTTTGGAAAATGATGTTACATTAGGTAGCATAAATACAGAGAAAGGTATCCCTTCAAGGCTCTGGAAAATCCCAAAACAGCTGTCTCAGAGACCTGTGGAAGCACCCGGATGTGAGGCAGGATGACTTATTCATATAGGGAATACAAAGTATAACATATCCTAAACGAGGGGAAGCATAGGAAAAAAGTAACATTAGGCCAAGGCCTCGCTTGTGATAAAAACAGGATAGAATAATGACTACAGGTTAACTGCTGGGTGTCCCAAAAGGCTCACCCGAAGATAAAAACACTCCGTATCATAGTAGACTCATAAAAAAATGCATTATGATGATAACTAGAACTGTCGGAAGGACAGTATGCTCAACTTTTCAAAGCTAGTATAGAAAATGGGCTTATAGAGGGAATAGGGTAGCAGAGACAAATGATTTCAATTTACTTGAGCTTTGAAAGATGCACTTACATTTTCATTTGCACTACAAGCTTTAAAATATCTTCGAGTTTTCAAGATATTTTAAGACAAGAAAAGCTCAAGGTTACCTCACCCAGTAAGTTAAATAACATGTAAAATTTAGCAGTCTTTATAACTACAACACCTCTTTTACTTCTATCAATTGAATAACACAGAGAGGCCCAAACTTGCCAATGTCAATTAAAGAATGCCATTCAACTCTCTATCCAACCTGTACTCCCCCTCCCCCCCTTCCTTTTCCTTCCCCAGTCCTTACACATTTCCACAACTACATCCTGGATTTAATACAACTTCCAATTTAAGAAAATATGTGTCAAGCCCCATGAAAAATGTACAATAACATTAAAGCAAAATTATGCGAAACAATATTGCTTAACGAATGACAAACTAGACATTGGGAACAATACAAATCCCCTCACCGCTAATAATGCATATTCAAGATGTCCCACATTCCAATGCAAGCTGTCCCAAATGTCATCCAATGTCTATAATCCATGCAATCACACCTGAAAACCAGATACTGTATATCATTCCACCACTCGCATGACCCACATGCCATAACAACTGAAATCCAGATGACATCCCACCACATGCCATTCCGCCCTGTCCCACATGCCAACCCACCCTGTTCCACATCCCAACCCATCGTTCCACATGCCAACCCATCCTGTTTTACATGCCAACCCACTGTTCCACATGCCAATCCACCCTAACATGCCAACATATTCTGACGAACATCCCACTGCACCCTGCCCTGCACACAATTCCACACCCTGTCCCACATCCCAATTCCTTCAGCTACTTTATCATCATGTCACCCTCTACCCCACATTCTGCTTATTGTTTATATTTCTCAAACCCATAATTCAACATTCTTTAGAAGCAAGGAAACATCTATTTGCTTCTTTAGTCATGGCAAAACAAATATTTTGATAGCTAATCATGTTAGGAATATCAATATCATAAAACTAGAAATGTGAAGTTAGTAAGTCATAAGCCATATATTTTTGATCTCAGGGCAAACATATTGCAGCAAATGCACACTATACCTCACCATTAAGTGTGAACAATGCTCTTCACATATACTGTATGACCATTTGTTCAAGCAAAACCATCATACCCACTTTAATTTAAGAAATACCACATATACAAATATTTCATTGCTATGCAAATAGGCTAATTATTATGCACACACAATCCCCCAATCATGCTCAACTGAACAGTACCAATGCCCTCTACCACTAAACCAAATTATTATCTCAGATTAAATATTTTGTACACAAGTCTATTGCATGCAAAGAATATAAATTATCTTAACTGACATGACAAAAATATACTTTTGTTGTAAAACTATTAGTATCTAGACAAAAATGAACATACTAATTATTAGTATTGTTATGCAAATAACCTACTTCATATGCACACTACACCTCACCATTAAGTGTAGACAATGATCTTTACATATATTATCATTTGTGTAAAACAAAATCCCCACTCCCACTTTAATTTAATTTAAGAGATATCATAGATACAAATATTTTCATTGTGATGCAAATAAGCTAATTAGTGTGCACACACAACCCCAACCCACCAACCCCAATCATGCTCATTAGTAAAGGCACTGCTTAAAAATTTGGCCTGCAATTTTGAAGCAACAAACCACATCATTTCACGAAATTAACTTTGCATTGTAACATTGAGGTATAAATAGGTTCAGAGCTCAATAATTCATTTCACATTTCCCCAGCAGCAAAGACAAACAATGCCAGCACTGATTACAGTTACTACTTATATTACAAAGGATTGCCAATACATTCAGATGTGTCATTAAAAATACCAAGTAAGACCAGTGGGAGTAGTTGTATCTTGAAGGAGCCCTGGAGAGGTGAAACTGTATAAACTTTTGTGGTTTGGGAAACAAAGAAACATATAACTTTTACTCAGACCGGCCCTGCTCCATTTGAGGGCCGCTTGAGTTGTTCCTGGTTTTAAGCAGAGCCATTTCTAATGCTTTGTATAAACAATACCCATGTCCTCTACCCCTGTGCCAAGTTACATAAATGTACATCATTCACAACTCAAGTTATGTGCTCATGAATTTTAAAAATTTTGTATGATTTTATGTTATGCAAATAACTGAATCAATATGCACATTTCACCTCAACATTAAGTGTAGACAATGCTCTTCACATATATGATTATTTGTGCAAACAAAATCCCCACATCCACTTTAATCTAAGAGATATCATAGATTACAAATATTTGTATTGTTATGCAAATAAGCTAATTAGTATGCACACACATCCCCTAATCATCCTCACCTAAACAGTATCCTATGCCGAATTACATGAATGTACACCATTCATAACTTAAGTCATGAAAACTTTAACCAAAACTTTTAACCTGACAAATATTGTCATTGTTATGCAAATAAGCTAATTAGTATGCACACACAGCCCTCGAATCATGCTCATTTAATCAGTAACCATGTCCTCTACCCCTATGCCAAGTCACATGAATGTACACCATTCATAAGTTATGAAAACTTTAACCAAGACTTTTAACCTGACAAATATTTTAATTGTTATGCAAATAAGCTAATTAGTATACACACAAGCCTCCAATCATGCTCATTTGATCAGTACCCATGTCCTCTACCCCTATGCCAAGTCACATGAATGTACACCATTTATACCTTAAGTTATGACAACTTTACCGGACACCGACACCGGGGGTAGTAGAATAGCTCTACTATTCTTTGAACAGTAGAGCTAAAAATGAGTCCTGATCTCCGTAGTTTACCTATGCAAACTGGCACAATGGACCGTCCAACACCAAGGGCGGCTAAAAAAAGGAAACGTAATACCTGTATTTCCTTGGAAAAAGGTTGCAGACACCCCAAATCTGTAGCTAGGCAGCGTAGTAGATGGTGAAAACTCCTCAAAAAAGATGGAGACTATTGTGGAATGAAAAAAGGAATTTCAGGCTGAAATTTCTGAGGTCTTTGCAGCCTTGTACACAAGCAAAAAAGAAGTGAATACGTGTCACATTACGTGAGCCATAGAGGAGGCACTATGGCAGTAGTGTTTTGTTTTGGTTGTATAGTGTAGTGAATCAGTGTCTGAGACTAGATTGCATATATTTATAGCATAGTAAGGTATAATTTGAAATACACAAATTCTAAAATATAACAGAAGCAACATATTTTAGTATTTACTTTTTATTCATTTTTTCAATGTTTTATTTTTTATATTTTTTAAACATTTTTATTTTCTATTTTCATTTTTTTCTTCAGAAGCTCAAACTGCAGCCACACCAGCAGAATACCCCTCCTCTTATACACAGGTAAACAACTCTGGCACACAGCCACTTACACTAGAAAATATGAACAATGTGTTCAAACAGCACATTTCCTACGTATCTTAAAAGTATGACCTAGGATTTACCATGCAATGTAAATGGATGATAATTTCAAATTTCTTTCAGTGATTTAATTTCAAAAGTTTCTCTTTGCTTATAAATACTTCTTAATTCATAACTTCACAGCAAAAACTGAGCTGTGAAAATTGTTACTTATTTAATGTAGCTGGCATAATGAAGCGTGCTGCACAATTTTAATTTTTTCTACAAGAAAAAAATCAACAAAAATCAAAGAAGTGTTTTCGCACGAAGTTCATATAAGGGCCTTCCGTGTCACATACAAATTTTTAAACATATAATCATCCTTTTTAATTTTAAAAACAAATGAGAAAACTGCACAAATGGTTTGCAATCGATATTCATGAAACTACAGTGTGCTTTCAAATATTTCTCCAGGCAAGCATGGAGTGTAGCTCAATCAAATGTGTATGTAAATATATTGATATCATGTTTATAAGGGATTGACAACAAGTCAGACATAACAATACGTTCTCTAAAAAGGTACAAAAGAAAATGCTGGACTTATGCTATTTGAAATAAACATAATCACAACTTTGTTGATCATACTTGGATAACTCATTAGCTCCATGAAATAAATGTTTTTTGTAAGATCCCATGCTAGAAATTTTTCTCTTATTCATACAAATGTTCTGATGATTTCAATGCAAAATTGATTACACACTGTAACTTAAAATCAGACACCATCAGTATTCAGGCAAATTAATTTGAAAATAATTTTGGCCTAATCAAATAATCTTTTCTCATCATTTGAGAGCAATGTTTCCATAGTATTTCCAATCTTTTAGCATGTAAGTTAACATTGCTTAGAGAGCTGAAATATTGCACTTTATGTCACAGTTCAGTAATTGGACCAACTATCGAGATAAAGCTGTAATGTATCATGTTCATGTCATGAAGAAACACTTCCAAAAGAATCTTGTACAACAAATTTCATAAATAATTGGAAAAATCACTATTTCCAGAGAAATATCCTTTCAATGGCTATTGTATTACTTGTTTAAAAATACCATTCTTAATTTCTTTAAAACCTTAAATAGGGTTAAAGAACTTAATATCACCCACTAATATCTCTTATCTCACACATACAGAGCTTATCTTGAAATGTAGCATAAAATCATTCAAGTTAAGACTTCTAAAGTTACCCAATCTGTTCAATGTGTAATTAATGTGGGTAGGCAAATTACACATATGTGCTAGATGCAAAGTATTTTCACCTTATACATTTATTCTGGAAGTGGGTTATCAATTACTGACGTATCTTAAAGTTTGATTGAGTTGTGAGTAGACTCAATACACAAGAAGCTCTTTATGTAATAGTGCTATACCTTGCTATACCTATCAAAGAATTGCTAAAGGATGATCAAACCTCCATTTTGTTCAAAGCTTGAATCTATCAGCTTCCCTTTCAGATGGAATCAGAATGGTATCAGATGGAATACCAGAGGGGTATCGGATGGAATACCAGAAGGGTATCAGATGGAATACCAGAATGGTATCTGATGGAATACCAGAAGGGTATCGGATGGAATACCAGAATGGTATCGGATGGGATACCAGAAGGGTATCGGATGGAATACCAGAAGGGTATCAGATGGAATACCAGAAGGGTATCAAATGGAATACTAGAATGGTATCAGATGGAATACCAGAAGGGTATCAGATGGAATACCAAAAGGGTATCAAATGGAATACCAAAATGGTACCAGATGGAATACCTAAAGGGGTACCAGATGGAATACCTAAAGGGGTACCAGATGGAATACCTAAAGGGGTACCAGATGGAATAACAGAATGGTATCAGATGGAATACCAGATTGGTATGGAATGGAATACCAGAATGGTATTGTTTGCATTTTCAGTGCATTCATACAGAAAAGATATTAAAACATGGCTTCACATTTTATGAACTTAGCTAATAAAACGGTTAATTATTTGCAGACCCTTGGAACATATGATAATTCACATGTAACAAATGATCATTCCCATGGAACATACGTTGAAAACTATATTACCACAAATGTGTATGACAACTTAAAAAGAACTTTTGAAAGCCAGAATGTGATCTGACTGATGAGATTGTGAAGTAAATCAACAGCAGGTCTTTTTTGATCTGAAGGATACTCATTATAGCCATACTGTTCAGATTTGCCTACAAATTAAAAAAGCCTATGAGTTTCAGATGCTTAATAACCCTTATAAGTCCCAAGAGGTCCAAAACACGACTGAAATTTTTCAAAATTGTTCATCAAAATTAATTTTCATGACTTCACTTCCATTTTGTATCACTACAAGTTTGGTTTATATGAATGATAAGACAAAACTTTTCCATAAAAAAGTCCAAATAAAGAAAATATCGACAAAAATATGCAAGTTTTAGGCAAAATGAGGCCAATGTTTTGAGCTTCTTTTTTTTTTTTTGTGAATAATGAAAATGGAGGATTTTTTTTTTAACATTTTTAAGACTGTTTGTGAAATTTCCTTTCCAATGATACCAGTCTAAATTTTTTTTTTCCCCCAAGCAAAAGCATTGTAAACTAGAATAGCAGCACTCCATAGAGTGCGTACCTCCGTCCGTTGCAATTCCAACATGCCTAGAATAGTTTTAGCATTCATTTAATCCCAATACCCACTATAATCTACCTCAGAAATCCTAGGCCCACAGATTCATTCCCAAGTTTTGAGCAGTAAGGATCATTTGCATTCTGAATACTTGAAGATTATCTTTTGACTGATTTCTTCCAAGGCCATATCATTGTTTTCAGTTTCATTCCGGCTAAGCATTCATTGTTTGAGTTTCATTCAGTTAGGATTCACATTCCATCATTTTTCATTCATGGCTGAAGCCAATTGTTCTTATTACATTGATAGTAATCCAATCATCATTTCTTGAGATATTCTAATGACAGACAAACTTATCTTTAAATGTCCCCACCCCTCCATTTGCACCCTTCCCCTGTTCCAATGTCTCAAATTGTAATCACTTCTTCCTTAAGCAGTAACTACACCACACACCAAATTCAATCATCATTTCTTGAGATATCTTGATGACAAAGAAACAAACGGAGGCGAAAACATAACCTTCGTTCAACTTCGTTGGCGGAGGTAATAAACACAAAAATAATTACTGATGCAATTACTCGCGAAAAACAATGTTGCGCATCAGGTGCGGTACTTGACTGGGATGTTACACTGGTGTGGGTTTGTTTTCATACTTAAATATCGGCATGAATAAAGAGTAGTTGCTCTTTTTGATTTCAATCGAAAGTATGTGAATTGGCCTTTCTGACGGTATATTTCACGTAGGTGAGTTGTATCGCAATCAGAAACTCTGATTTTTGCCAAATTTTAGGTTTCAAAAAGGGTAAAAATCACAATATTTTTCACAACTTTTGCCAAATTTTTTAAAATTTATGTTAGGGGTAGTCAAAATTCGACTGGAATTGGATGCATTGATGTTTTTGTAAGTTCCTTATGGGTTTTCAGGCAAAAGGAAGGTCTGGAAGTATGGCAAGTAAGTCTTTAAAAGGCAAAAAAAAAAAAAACTGTTTTTCATTCAATTTTGTGCATTTAAAAAACATTCCACCCATCTTTTTTCAAAAATTATTAACATAACCCCCATCATAAAGTTACATTTTCTGAAAGAAATATTAAAGCTCTTCCAAATGATATCAGAATCACTGCTGTGGACATATTTGATGAAGTAAAATAATTGTTTGAAAAGTGCATGTCTAATCAGTCGTGTCACGACCGCTTGGGACTTTAAGGGTTAAGTGATATAAGGTTTAGTTCAATGGGTACTATAACTATAACAAGTGATCTTAATTCAATCTCAGTGTATCTACATGAATGGTCACATGACTGACATATTATCACATTTCAGTTCAACCTCTATGGTTGAATTCTAATTGAAAACGTAAGAGGTTAGATATTTTACTTAATAATGAGTATACCAACCAGTACAGGAACAGTATTCAAACCTTACTGAAGAATACATGAACTACTGCATCACACTCCTCGTGTATTTTATGAATACCAAGGTTAATGGATACATCTTCACATTTCCAAAACTTTCAAAAAAGAAAACTTATTTAATTAAAGCCAGTTTCTACTGGCAGCATAGATAACCCAAACCGTCCGATACAAATCATACATGGGATGATTTTCGAATACTTCTTCTG
Organism: Chiridota heheva; assembly: GCA_020152595.1. Classification (NCBI taxonomy): domain Eukaryota; kingdom Metazoa; phylum Echinodermata; class Holothuroidea; order Apodida; family Chiridotidae; genus Chiridota; species Chiridota heheva. The sequence continues at coordinate 92,713 of JAIGNY010004469.1, forward strand.
ATGTGAATGAACTATGCACACCACTAGACAAGTAACTGGACATCTCACACTTTCTAGTTACTTGATATCATATTTTCTAACCAGGAGTCATCCATCTTGGCTGGAATGGCTCTCGCTATTAAAACACTACCAACCCATAATTTACAACATCTTAAATATCTTTAAAAAGTGTTAAATAATGAGCTCACAAGGGATCAACTTTTTTTTTTTTTATAACTGCTGCATTATTTGCTTTAAACAACAGCTTCAAACTGATGACCAACATTTCTTACAATGGTCACAAATCTCTTGAATAGATTAACTTAACACAGATCTGGTAATGTAAGAGAATCATCACGGAAGATTTATCAGGATCAACGTATAATACTCAACTACTTTTCAGGGAGTATTAAATCTACCTTGGAAACTACCTGATTGTTACCGCATTGTCAACTTCACATTTATTAGTCTGCAGACGTTTTCAGCTTCTGACTACTGTTTGTACGGTTCACATCAATAGAACCCTCTTAAGGAGGATGGAGAGCCACTTGACAGCCTTCTGTGGCACGGGGCAGCAACACTACTCATCAATTTCTCTTCATGTCACATCAACGTCATCATACAAATTCTTGAGACATGGTGAAAATTTCAGCTGCCCTGCTTTATCATGTGACAAGCTTAAAACATCTGAAATATACAAATATAAGTAGCAGTGAGTATTAAAACTAAAAATATCCATAGGATTTCAATATTACTCTTATTATAACATTTTTGCATATTCTTACCTATCTATCTTATTTCAACATTTCTTTATGTCCATGTATATGGTGTTTATTATGTAATGCGCTTAGAGCTTTTTAAGATCAAGCGCACTATAAATGTATAATAATAATAATAATAAAATATCACAGCTTAACTTGAATTTATTTATTATATATTGAAAATTTTGCTCATTCGACATTTCTAAAAATATTTCTTATTTGGTTACAGACATGTGCAAAAATAAGCAATGCACACACAGACTGAACAGCAGACACTGCTAATAAAACAAGCGCTATAAAAACTGTGTAGTGTATCCTGGCAAGTCAACAATAAAAGAAAAGGTACATCTCTCAAAAAATTCAGTTTATACAAAGACAACGAGGGAAATAAATTGATATCTTACTTAAATAAGTTGGCACCAAAATCATCCAGGCACCTCAGTTCCCTTGCTGGAATGGTGGATGCCCTGCAAGAAACCAGAACAGGAAAACCATTAACAATCAATTGCTCAACATACATAGTTGACAATTCTTACACAGACAATCAACCACTGATATCATACATATTTGGGTACACAGCACTAACGGAGATTACCTACCAGTTCTTTGGAACAACAAACTTTTCAATCTATACAGGAGGTTGTTCTGCTTTAAAATGTACCATACTTCACCAAAATGTGCACTGCAAAATCTTCATAATATTGAGCAGAGTTTGCATCAAAGTACTATTCTTCATAGATTTACCGATACCAGTTCTTCATAATATTGAGCAAAGTTTGCATCAAAGTATTATTCTTTGTACATTTACTGATACCAGTGCTTCTAATCAACTCCTATAAACTCGTGCCTGATATTGAAGTATTCAGCATTCCCAGAACAAGAAGTACAGAATGAAAAGCTCTGTAAGACAGGGATTTCTATTATAGGCAAACATCTGCATCAACCAGCCACCTGCCCCAATTCTCCAGGATTTTTATGTAAGAGGAACAGAGAGAGAGAGAGAGTTGAACACACAATTACAATGACGGGGTCGTCGCCTGCGTATTCGATTATGATAGTACAAATGCTATCACGAAACGCTTAATACAACCCGGACGAGAACACAGGTACGACGTACGGACAGACATAACATCGACAACCAAGTCAATGTCCACGGCCTTTGATAACCAGTTGTGGTGCACTGGCGTGTCTACCCACCCCAGGATTGAACCCTGGGCCTCGTGGTCTGTAGACAGGTATGATAACCGCTACACCACAGTAGGTAGATAAGAGGAACAGCAGTTCTTGAAGCTATTTATAACCTTACATGATCCACCTTTAACACTAGTCAGCCCATGGATTGTATGTATTGTTTAAACTACAGAGAACAATGACTGCTAGAAATTATTTCTGAAAGTATATTACTAATGTATAAATTATGGCAGATCAAAAAAACTCTGGAAAACATAGTGAAAGAAACATTTGTGTCCCCTGCTGAAACTGACATCAACAAAAATTTCTTGCCAATGGATTACAAGCTGAAAATAAGGGTCTGATTATCAGTGTGCTAATATATTGCAGAGGTAAAACTTTGAAAAAGAAGGTTAAAAACTATCAATCAGATATTGTACTTTTGTCTATTGCTTTTAAACCATATAGCTGATTCTTTAATAAACGTAATCCCTTAAAGGTATATGGACAGGTAGCAACAATAAAAGCTCCAAAGGTTTAAAGTAAAACCAAGCAAACAACAAAAAGGCAGATCAAAATAGGTTAAATATCGACTATTTTACAGCATTTTAAAGCTCAGATAACCTAATAAGCATAAAATATGCAATAATTTGTCTTCAGAATGGGACAACTAGAAATTGCTCATGTTAACTTGTTTTTGTCCTTCCCCAAATATTTTGAATAGGAGAAGGTGGTTACATGAACATGAAATTGGACATTATTTTAAATTTTAACAATAGAATGCAACTTGAGAACCTTTGATATTTGAAATTTGGGAAAGAAATATAATAATTACATTAAAGAATTTTAGCTGAATTCCTGTTCATACATTCTTGCACATGCTAAACAATTTTACAATGTCAGATTTGGTTAAAAAATCTCAATGTGTCCTTATACCTATAAATAAATGCCATCAATAAGGAAACAAAAGTTGACATATAGTATAAAGTACTCTTTACCCACCTTGAGGGTTGTGTATAAATGGTCCAACAATTTGTCCTGAATTCACTTGGTGAGCTATCTGCTGAGTGGGAATAGTTCCCTGAGGTTGGCCATGGTTGCTCACATACACCACACTTGAAGCAATTGGATGAGGGTGAGGATTGGTGTGCACCGGGGTCACGTTTGTTATATTTGTTGTCATGTTTGAGGGAACGTGGGAAACTGATTGGTTTGCTGTTAAATTCTGTTGAAAAATTAAAGAAAATCAATGCACAACAGTGGGCTCAAGTCTTCATATACTTGCTTCTTGTTAAACATTCATAACATGATACAGTTACAGACTTAATTCTTAAAAGATTTTTGTGACCTTCGGAAAATTGGTACCTAATAGTACCTTAATAGTGCAAAAGGAGTCAGAAATACCCGTTATATCCTCATACAAACCAATAAAGAAATTAAAAGAAAAAAAAAAAAACCTTTTGATGTGACGTGACTATAATTAGGGGTGGGCTCTCAGCAATCAATTACTCACATCACTCCTAAGTATGAATCCACAATCATTGTTTAAAAAACTGAACATTCTCTGGTGTTAAACGGGTCTTTTATTGCCTCACAATGCTGATATATCTTACAGTAACCCAAGTATACTTTCTTGCACTATTACCACATTGCAAACAGTGTTTCATAAAGAGTGAAAATAATAGCTAGCTTTATGTGTGAAAACAACTATCCCTCACACTTCTAGTAAGTGTTCAAGAGAATGATTATGGGTACTGGTAGGGTCAAAGAATGGCGGACAAAGTCATACCCAAAGAGCTTCAAAAATGCCCACAAAAAGCGTGAGATTGTTGTTCAATAAATAGAAACTTCGATGAACCAATCACAAAACAACCCTTTCTGTGTCTTTGTGCATGCAATCAAAACTGACTAATAAAGTAAAACTGTGCTTGGATTTTACACACTTGTGCCACAAAATGAAATCATTAAGACAGTCCTGCTTACCTGTGACATATGTGGGTGTTGTGATACAGAAACAGGATGAATGTACTGTTGACCGGAGTGGGGTGGTTGTTGACCCGGTTGTGGGGGTTGCGGTACTTGCTGAGTGTACAACATCATCTGGTCATAGTGAAATGAACAAATCAAAATAGAAACATGCTTACATGCACACAATGTGATTGGATAAAGAAGCAATGGCGATAAAACTACAGTAACAAATCAGAGTGCATTCATGGTGATACTGTGTTGCACAAGTGATCCAGAATTTAAAAATGTGACAAGAATGACAATCTATTCATTGCGCTATAAAATACAATCAACCCTTCATTTGAAATATTTTTTTCTTCTCCAAAACACTGCATAATAGCAAAAATATAGCACCCTCTCATGGGAAAATATTACTCAATAGTAAAATATTCCAATCAAGTTTGGCAGTACAGAGTAATAGGGTTGCAAAGCATAACAGGGACCTGTCACCCATATCTGGCTCCAATGCAGTGTACCAGAACAAATGGTTTTAAAAGCAGGAACTTTAAAGTGTTAAATAAATTTCATTGAATATTTGCGGAGCTGGTACTGATGCTAAGATAGTTACTGTATAACGGTTCCATATTTCAGGGCCAAATATAAGCAAAGAAGATAACAAAAAAAATATTCTTTGTTGAGAAGTGTTTCAACAAATGACAGAAATAAAATATCGGAAATAACTTTCCATGCTTTGAACTATAAACCTGCAATTTTTGAACAATCAACCTGTAATTTTTGAACTATCAACCTGCAATTTTTGAACTATCAACCTGCAATTTTTGAACCATCAACCTGCAATTTTTGAACTATCAACCTGCAAGTTTTGAACTATCAACCTGCAATTTCTGATATGGCTAGCATGGAATGTATATTATAATATATTAGTGTAAAATTGTTCTATTCTATTTATATTTATGGATCAACAATTATTCCTCTCCTAGAACTGTCGGAAAGACAGTATGCTTTACTATTAAAGCTAGTATAGAGAATGGGCTTATAGAGGAAAGTATATACAGAAATAGGGTAGCAGGGGCAGATGATTTCAAATTACTTGAGCTTTGAAAGATGCACTTACATTTTCATTTGCACTACAAGCTTCAAAATATCTTTGAGTTTTCTTGGATATTTTTAGACAAAAAAAAGCTTAAGATTACCTCACCCAGTAAGTCAGAAAATATGTAAAACCTAGCAGTCTTTATAACTACAAACACCTCTTTTAGTTCTATCAATTGAATAACAAAAAAAGGAGAGGCCCAGACTTGCCAATGTCAATGAAAGAAGGCCATCCAACCCCCTTTCCATCCTGTACCCTCCCCAAGCCCCTACACATTCCCAAAACTACATCCTGGATTGAAATACAACTTTCAATTTAAGAAAAAATGTGTGCCAAGCAAAGTCAAGCAGCATGAAAAATGTACAATAACAATAAAACAAAATCATGCGAAACAATATTGCTTAACGTATGACAAACTAGACATTGGAAACGATACAAATCCCCTCACCGCCAATAATGCATATTCCAGACTGTCCCACATTCCATCCCAACCTGTCCCAAATGTCATCCCATGTCTATACTCCATGCAATCACACCTGAAAACCAAATACTGTATGTCATCCCACCACTTGCATGAACCACATGCCATCACAACAGAAATCCAGATGACATCCCACCACATGCCATTCTGCCCTGTCCCACATGTCGACCTACCCTGTTCCATATGCAAATCTACCCTGTTCCACATGCCAACCCATCCTGTTCCACATGCCAACCCATCCTGTTCCACATGCCAACCCATTCCTGTTCCACATGCCAACCCACCCTGTTCTACATGCCAACCCACCCTGTTCTACATGCCAATCCACCCTGTCTAACATGCCAACACATCCTGACCAACATCACACTGCACCCTGCCCTACATACAATTCCACCCTGTCCCACAGGACCTCATCCTAAATCCTTCAGCTACTTTATCATCATGTCATCTTCTACCCCACATTCTGCTTATTGTTTATATTTCTCAAACCCATAATTTAACATTCTTTAGAAGCAAGGAAACATTTATTTGCTTCTTTATGCATGGCAAGACAAACATTTTGATTGCTATTCAATGTTAGGAATATTAATATCAAAACAACACTAGAAATGTGAAGTTATTAAGTTATAAGCCATATATTTTTGATCTCAGGTCAAACATATTGCAGCAAATGCAAACTATACCTCACCATTAAGTGTGAACAATGCTCTTCACATATACTGTATGATCATTTGTTTAAGCAAAATCATCATACCCACTTTAATTCAAGAGATACCACATATACAAATAAGTTCATTGTTATGCAAATAGGCTCATGCGCTCATGAATTTTAAACAACTTGTACAAGTTTATTTTTATGCAAATAACCTAATTAATATGCACACTTCACCTCAACATTAAGAGTAGACAATGCTCTTCACATATATGATCATTTGTAAAAACAAAATCCCTAGTCCCACTTTAATTTAAGAGATATCATAGATACAAATATTTTCATTGTTATGCAAATAGGCTAATTAGTTAGTATGCACACACAACCCCTAATCATGCTCACTTAAGCAGTGCCCCTATGCTAAGTTACATGAATGTACACCATTCATAACTTAAAATGAAAACTTTAACCAAAACTTTAACCTGACAAATATTTTCATTGTTATGCAAATAAGCTAATTAGTATGCACACACTACCCCCAAATCATGCTCAATTGAACAGTGCCCATGTCCTCTACCCCTATGCCACTTCATATGAATGTACACCATTCATACCTTAAGTTATGAAAACTTTAACCAAAACTTTATCTGACGCCGGGGGTAGTAGAATAGCTCTACTATTTTTTGAATAGTCGTGCTAAAAACCTAACATTATGCTTGTCATTGAAGAGCATCATCAACTGATAAACAAGACATTTATTTGCTTCAATTTCAAAGCATCTTTGACAGTTTCATTTTTACTTTAGTACAGTTTAGCAGCCTGCCTAACATTGAGAATGCAAAACCTATTCTTAGAGCAATTTCTGCTATTGAACACAACCAAGCATAATATCCGTTCAATTAACTGAATTTCCTCAGCTATGATAGAGTAGATTCCAAAGTAAGAGAGAAAGATATCATTTTAACGATTACATTAGATAATAATAATAATAATATTAATAATAATAATAATAATAATAATAATAATAATAAGACTTATAATGCGCACAAACCACCTAAACTAGGTGCTCCAGGCGCCATACAATAAATACATAAATACAAAATAATTATAAAACAAAACAACAATTATTGTACATTGATAATTAAGTAAGTCTTTAAATTCTTTTAAAAGGAACCAATAGTAATGGAAGATCTGATGTAAAATGGCAATTCATTCCATAAGCGTGGGGCAGCAACAGCGAAAGACCTGTCCCCCCTCATAAATGCTTAGATTTTGATTTAAAGAGAAGTAATTTATCTAAAGAACGTAAATTACGGACAGGAATATACAGTTTTAGCAAAGTAGATATGTAAGTGGAGCACGACCTTGGAGAGATTTGCATAGGATAAGCAATATCTTATAGATGATATGATATGATACAGGAAGCCAGTGTAAATCTCTCAAAATTGGGTTGATGTGACAGGACTTTTTGGAAAGAGTAAGAATTCTGGCGGCAGTGTTTTGTAGCCTTTGGAGACAACTGATTAGAGTAATGCCTTTGAAAAGTTTCTAAACAATTTGTAATGAATATGACTTGAATCAGAAGTCTACTACACATAACAGATCCACAATTCATGATGGAGGTCTTTGGAACTTTGTATGATGTTAACTTTTTCTTCCAAATGAGTCTCAAACTGATGAAATTGTAAAGACAACAAAAACAAATCAGAATCAGGCTAAGTACTTTATGAATGCAACGACTTACTCTGGGAGAAATTATTCAAGTTGAAGTACAAACCTGATGCAATCCTTGCTGCTGTGCTACATGATGGACTTGTTGAGCCATCTGAGGCACTGGGCCAGGCGATGGCCTTCCACCATGCTGAGGAAACTGCCCTTGAGGTCCCATGACTTGCTGCGCCTGTGGTTGATGACCTTGAGTCTGTGACAGGGGTGGTGTTGTGTGTTGTTGGGCATGTGGGTGGGGCTGGTGTTGCATTTGTTGGGCTGGGCTAGGCTGGGCAGATGGATGGGAATAGGGATTCTGGGGTGCTGGAGCTGGTTGATGTTGGACCATGCTTTGTTGATATGCTACAGAAAAATTTCAGAAGAAAAAAAAAAAATCTCTCAAGCCAGTTTCCCCAAGCTCTATAAAACTTTTATCATCTGCTTATATATAAATTACATATGAATACTAATTAGGAAAGATTGGATAAATTTTCACATTCAATAGAATAACACAAGCGCTGATGTAGATAATGAGATGATCAACATAAAAAGTATGCATGTAAACTACATCTAAAGGGTTTAGAATCTGGGGTGTGTGTTTTCTAGAGGACTATGAGATGTGCCAAAGGAATAAGAGATGATAAGATGTTACTAGTTGCTATCACGATTCTGCGATTATCATATCGTGAAATTGCATTTTCCAAGATATCAAAATTACCCTGAACATAATATGTTATATAATTTTATGTTTAAACTGTAAATTATAACCAAAATTTGTGTAACATAATTTCAGAAGCATTTTAAATCAACAGAATATTTGCAGTAAATCTTGGGTTCTTTCTTTCTTTCCTTAGCTCTTATGAGGTAAATGAGATGTGCATTCTGAAAACCCAAGCAGTTTTCAAAAATTAATAATCATAAAATAATTATCGCGATATGGTGATATATATTGCCATTTTTTGTCCACAATAATGGATATCTACATATTGTGACAACACTAACTAGATGTTACCCATAACGTAAATGATGGTTTTTGAAAACAAAGTAGTACATACAAATTCAGCAAATCAACAACTTATCCAATGTATATTTATGTAAAATGAAGTTAACGTACCCATAGCTTGATTTATCATTGCACTGTTCTCTTGTCCCTGCACAAGCTGCTGGTGTTGAGCCTGCAAGGCTGCTGTAGTACCATGGTTGCCAGTAGGGTGCACCTGTCTATACATTTGTCCTTGCTGCTGTAAAACCAAAGAAGCCAAAAACATTAGTTGTCAGTTTTGTATCATCGGACCCATGCTTATTCGTGATACCTAGATTCATTCTTGAGATAACATGTTTATAAGCTCTTTTCAGCAAAATCATATTAAGCCCTACCCACTATGTATATTAATGAAATTCAATGTGTTTATGTCCTGAACAAGTACAAACCAGCTAACATCATAATTAGACCAAATATGAAAAACAGACATGTACTTGTTAAAATATGGAATATTTCAAGAATTTTACATTAAGCCCAGCCTACTCGTTAATATGTATGACATGACCATCAAAAATAGGGCACATCTACAGATCATGGGCTATCTGTGTACCACATATGACATGAATCCAGTGTATCGTTCTTGAGATATCGCATTTACAAGCTGGCGTTCACAAACATACACACACACACACACGCCATGAACCAAAAATGGTAAATGTTGTGTTGCGCTTCCTGGGATAACCATAAGTGATATTGCGTTGGTACTTGGTGGAAGGCGATGCAGGGTATGTAGGATACTGCACAAAATGGGACGGGTCATTAAGAGGTCAAATAATCGATTTAAAATGGTACATTTTGGTTAGTTGCCTGTTATGCAAATATCATGAGTGCAATTGGGTTGTTACGTGATAGGTTGATGAAGGATGATGAAAAGTTGTTTCGGGAAAGATGTAACACGTCACTTAAAGGTCAAAGGTCAAATAATTGATTAGAATATTACATTTTGTTTCACGCTTCCTGGGAAAGCCATTAGTGATATTGGATAATTGGCACTTGGTGGGTAATGTTACTTGGTGAGTTGGTGACTAGTACAAACTAACATTAAAGGTCAAACGACAGAGGCCAAGTAATTGATATAAAATGATATATTTTATGTCATGTTGTCAGTTTGGGCATGTGAGTCAGTTTTAGTTGTGTTAGAGGGAGGGGGGTAGGGGGGGGGGTGGTTTTGGGTTTGAGGAGACTAAGCTGGTGAGGAAGGTTTGGTGTGGAGGGAAGCGAGGAATTGCTCCCTGGCCCCCTGGTAAGTAGTGCTGGGATTAAGGGTTTTCAGTTTTTCCTGAAGCCAGGTAGAGCAGTCTTTTGAGGGATGGTTGGCTGGGTGAGTATCATCGCAATTGGATCAGTGTGGGGTGTTAGTGCAAGAGGCGCTGTCATGGTCTGCAGCTCCACAGTTGCCACAGCCAGCTTGGCTGCGCCCCACTATGTACATGTATATTTATGATATTCAACAATTTTCTACCATGAATATGTATACAATAGCTAACAACATAAATATACCAAGTATGAATCAAAACAGACATGCAGTTGTTACATGAGCATTTGAAGATATTTCATTACGCCCCACCTACACAATACGACACATGTACAACCCATGGGCTATCTGTGTTCCTAATATGACACAAATCCAGTTTATCAAATTTGTAATATCGTGTTTACAAGCTTATTCCAGCATAATCTTATTAGGCTCGCCAATAATGCATATTAATGAAATTCAATGTTTTTATACTATGCGTGAATATGTCCATGTAGTTGTTAAAATATGAGCATTTGAAGATTTTTCATTAAGCCATCTACTTACTGAAATGCAAGATATCACCACCAAAATCAAGCTAAGATCATAATTACAACACATATGAAACAAAACAGACATTCAATTCTTAAAATATAAGCATTTCAAGATTTTTGAATTGAGCCCCGCATACTCATTAATATGCACATCACCAACAAAAACAATAGGGTACATCTACAGGCCATGGGTTGTCTGTGTACTACATATGACATGAATCCAGTTTCTTGTTCTTGAGATATCATGTTAACAAGCTCTTTTCAGCAAATCATATTAAGCCCCGCCCATATGCATATTAATAAGAATCAATGTTTTCATATCATGAATATGTACACAAAAGCTAGCAACATTACTATCCCAAATATGAAACAATACAGACAAGCGGTTGTTAAAATATGAGCAGTTCAAAAAATGTACATTAAGCCCAGCCCACTCATTATTATGCATGACATCATCACCAAAAACCACAGGGCGCATTTGCGGACTATGGCCTACCTATGTACCATATCAACCTATAACACAATGTGTCGTTCTGGAGATTTCGTGTTTATGAGCTATATTTAGCAAAATCACATTCAGCCCTAGCCTCTATGCATATTAATAAGATTTAAAATATTTTCACCATGAGCATGTGGATAATTAACTAAGATTACAATACCACATATTAAAGGAAACAAACTAGCGGTTGTTGAAATATGAACATTTCAAGATTTTTACATTAATATGCGTAATATCACCACCAAAATTAACAGGGCACATTTGCAGACCACGAGCTACCTGTGTACCACAAATGACATAAATCTAATGTGTTGTTTTGGAGATTTCATGTTTACAAGCTCTATTTGGCAAAACAACTTTGAAGTCCCGCCCCCTATGCCTATTAATGAGATTGAGCATTTTTATACCATGAGCATGTGGACACTAGCTAACAACATTATTATACCAATATAAAACAAAACGGACAAACGTTTTTAAATTTAAGCATTTCAAATTTTGTACATTAAGCCCCGCCCACTTCTTAATATGCATGACATCACCAAAAACAATAGGGCACATCTTCGGACCATAGGCTATCGGTGTACCACATATGACATTAATCCAATGTACTGATCTTGAGATATTGTGTTTACAAGCTGGGCATAGCACACACACATACATACATACACACACACATACACGCACGACAAGCAAACCGGATATGTCGCTGATGCTAATAGCATCTAGACCAAAATAATTCTTGCAAAAAGATCCACATACTAAGGTATGCTGATGACGCCAGGGAAGTGAATTTGGAGAGACTAATTACTAATCACTTTGCTCTGTGGTTGTTACTCACAAAAGTTGACTGTCACAAAATTTTGTTTTAAGAAAGTTATAAAACAAATGTTTCTGACACCATGTGTAAGGATTTCAAATGAAAGGATTTTATCAAACATATTTAGATTGACATTCATATGGGATATCAAAATCAGGCAAAATAGAAGCGATTTACTCTACAACTGGGGGATATTAACTTGGGAAATACTGTTTTTCACCTTTCTAAAACCACACTAGGCTAATTTTTCATGACATTGAAAAACAAATATGAGCACAAAAATCAAAATCAGCATTTGGCATCTACTATTTTCATTTTGTTTAAATTCATTGGGACAAATTTGTGACTGTATATTCCCCAATTCCCCCCCCCCCCCCTACTCTAATGTTTTTTTGTGTGGTGACAATCGTAAAGTCACACATAAATTGATTGGTAATATTGAATACAGTGTAATTTAACACTAGGGGCTTCAGCCAAAACTCATTTAAAAACTGTAAAACTGCCCAAAAAATACAGTCAAAAGAGTTGAACTTGCTATGCACACAAGAACTGACTAAAAAATTACTTGATGAGCAAAATTACTCATACCATCAAATAAATGCCCCCCCTTTTTGAAAATGTAACGCCCCCTAGGGCGATATTTGGGAATATACAGTATATATATCATATAAAATATTTAAAGAAGCTATTAAGAAGTTATGAGAACATCTAAAGCAATTTTACTACATTTGAATCAGGGTTCTAGCTAGACAAGTTTGAGTGCCGAGCTCCAGTGACAATTGTTTTAGCGGGATGCTAGAAAGATTTACAAAATATTTGTATGTACAATGAGACTAAAAAATACAATGGGTATTCAACTGTTCCCCACCCCCTCCCAAAAAAAAAAAAAAATACAAAAATATGCCAGAAACTCTTCTATCAATTCCCATTGTTATTCATCTTGCCCAAACTTTTTACCGCTTTTATTTTCGTCCCAGTATCGTTCAACGAAAGCCATGGGGCACATGTTCCTATGAACTACGCAACAGCTTTTGTCAATATCAAATCCCCCACAAATCAAAAGAATATCGATCAGTCCATTATAATGTTAAGTGCATATAGAGTTTATAACAAATGTGATTGGTTACTTACATTTAGACCGGTGTATAAGCACGCCTTGGGCTCTTGGGGGTGTAATATTCACTTTGTTAAAGTTTGTTTGTATGGTAAGTGACGGACTTGGCAAGCTGCCAGCAGTGATTCACAAGGATTTAAACGTGAACCTGAACTGTGTGCATGTACGTATGTTTATGCAAAGGGCTTCGTGTATGGGTAATTTTATGATAACATGTACGTTCAATTACGTTAAATTCCTATATAGTTCAGTTGTTTTGATTAGAATTTATTGTATGTTATGTTATGTGTGTAAATCAGGGGATAACATAAACAGAGCAAGATTAAAAGGAGATCTGTTTAAACACTTAATTAATTAACCGAATTAAACTTTTGAGTGCCGGGCAGAAGAGTGAATCTTAGAGCCGAGTGCTGGGCAGGAATTGCGAGTCCTGGGTTGGCCCGCCCAGCGCAGCCCACCGTAGCTAGAACCCTGATTTGAATTGTTATTTCTGGAAAGGTAAAAAAGAATGGAAAGTTTGTAATCAAAAGGATTCTTAAATTTTAAGTTGGACAATTGCACAGGAGGTATATCCTTTACCTTGTACATATGTCCATATGGAATAGACTGTTGTATAACTTGGCCAGGCATGACCTGGTGAGTAAATGGTCCTCCTATACCAGGTCCCTGACCCGCTCCTTGCTGAGTCACGATGATCTGATTTGGCTGCAAAGAGGTTATAAGTGGGGTTCCTGCCATGGATGCAGGGTACTGTCCCTGGTACTCATTGCTAAACCTGGGTATATTGGAAACAGCTGTGGAAAACAAAAAAAACCTCTTTTGTTACACCAAAATAATCTAAAAGAAAGAAAGGCTACAGACCGTGTACTATGGAGAACCCTCATGGATGCCTCATGTTCCACCTTGGCACGACGAGCTCTTGAGTGAGTGAGTAAAATATTTATTAAAAAAAAACCCGAATCCTTTTATTACATTACCATTAATTTTCTGTAACAAATTGCTTGAAACATTTCAAAATTCCTTAAACAAATAAGTTAAATTCATCACAACAGTTCATTTTTTTCCCCCAACAACAAGTGTTCAACATTAGCACAATCAATTTTTATTCTCCTGTTCATTCTTCCTTAAATGAAATCAAGAACCCTGGAAGGAGAGCAGACACATAAAAATAAGTCTATACTACACTCGGAAATAAGAAGAATACAGGTGTGATGTGTGAACTGATTGCAATGGAACCATTGCCTCATAACAAATCAAAAGCAATGCTATCAACTTTGAAATAAATTCTGCAAAATAAACGTCAAACTAAAGAAAGTTGACTAGCAAGACATATGTCACGAATTCAGACTTACTTGGCTTCTGCCGGGGTGCTCTGACCATTTGAGGCTGCTGCATATTTGAGCCAGGATGTACAACATAAGGGTTCGTTTGGTACATGACGTAATGTTGTTGCTGTTGTTGATATTGAGGGTTGAAGACTGCTACATTCTGTTGTGGAGATCTCGATGGAGGCGGGGTTGGGGTCTTCTGAACCTGGTATTTCTTGGAGTAAAAATGAAAGAATCAGTTTTACAGGCAATTTTGTTTATCCAAACTATAAAAGTTTTGATTAAATCTGCTACAACCACATTACAACTCCTTGCTATAATTATCCTTAAATACCTGGAATTATCAATATATAACAATAAAATACTTCACAAATTTTCACATTATGGAGCACTATTTTTCATCAGTCTGTACAAGGCAACGATTTTGATCAAATGTTCCTAATCAAAGCTTTAAGTTTCAAATGGAAAATGATGTACCAGTACATATCAAATTGTTCATCAAACTAAGTTATTACATAATTTTAATATGGCAATCTCAAACTACTTTGGGCTTGTATGTAACTTAACAATTCTTGTGCTTACAAATGGCAACTGACACTTCTTCCAGCTTTAATGCAACAACTTAAAACAATAATATAAATATCTCAGAGAACATACATCTGGAATTACCAGTATCTTATAAGCAGTACTGGCATTTGGCAAAGCTGAATAATTGAGATACATCTGGAATTACCAGTATTTTATAAGCAGTACTGACATTTGGCAAAGCTAAATAATTGAGATACATCTGGAATTACCAGTATTTTATAAGCAGTACTGGTATTTGGCAAAGCTAAATAATTGAGATACATCTAAAATAACCAGTATTTTATAAGCAGTACTGGCATTTGACACAGCTAAATAATTGAGATACATCTGAAATTACCAGTATTTTATAAGCAGTACTGGCATTTGGCAAAGCTACATAATTGAGATACATCTGGAATTACCAGTATTTTATAAGCAGTACTGGCATTTGGCAAAGCTACATAATTGAGATACATCTGGAATTACCAGTATTTTATAAGCAGTACTGGCATTTGGCAAAGCTAAATAATTGAGATACATCTGAAATTACCAGTATTTTATAAGCAGTACTGGCATTTGACAAAGCTAAATAATTGAGATACATCTAAAATAACCAATATTTTATAAGCAGTACTGGCATTTGACAAAGCTAAATAATTGAGATACATCTGAAATTACCAGTATTTTATAAGCAGTACTGGCATTTGGCAAAGCTACATAATTGAGATACATCTGAAATTACCAGTATTTTATAAGCAGTACTGGCATTTGGCAAAGCTACATAATTGAGATACATCTGGAATTACCAGTATTTTATAAGCAGTACTGACATTTGACAAAGCTACATAATTGAGATACATCTGGAATTACCAGTATTTTATAAGCAGTACTGGTATTTGGCAAAGCTAAATAATTGAGATACATACTCTGCTTTGGACTGGAATAAAGACTGGAGCATCGGGATTCAGGGCCATCTTCTTTTCTGCTTTCTCTGAAATCCTGTGACAAACATAAACAATGCGAAGGACTATTTAACTCAAATAGAACTGCGTTGATGTTTGACAATGTAGCTGAAACAGACATTATCTTAGGTTTGGAATTGTAGTTGTAAGCATTCTGTAAGATTTTCAAGAGAAAGCCTTCCATAATGAGAGGGAATGCTTTTTAATCAAACGGAATAACTTTGGAACAGTGCAGATATGTTCCTTGTTATTATCATAATTTCATTTTTGGTATTACAGCGAACACTTTTTCTGATGCATGGTCAACAATAAAGCTATAAGACGATTTCTAAAAGCAACTTATCCTCAATCTTTATTTAACCTCCCTTGCGGACCAGTCATGACCGATTTGGAAGTACCAATTTCAGAAGAAATATATTATCATTTGAAAGTAATGTGTTAGAACTCTTAAAATGTTGTGTGTTTTTTGTGTGGGGTTATATTGAATTTTTTTGCGTAAATTGAAGGTACATATGCAGAATTTTCATTATTTTGTAAAATACTACACAAAAATTGTCCACAACACTTGCAAAAAGAATTGTTATTCCTTTTTGAATCACCATTATCTAGACAAATCATCTGGTTCAAATTTAATCAAATTTTCCTAATACCTAGCCCACTTATCAAATTTTGAATAAAACATGTTAAATTTGATGATTTTTTTATCACTGTTGGTCATTTCTTATCTATCTCAGCAAAGTTCAAGAGTATGTCTCTCTCCATCATGACCCCATATAGATGGGACAGTCTGTCTTGGACTTCATAAATATTATCAAAATATTTATAAAAAAAACCCTCAAAGTATCTGTGATTTCCTTCCTCAACAATCTCTACCAAATGAATACAAAGTCTCTCCCTATTGTTTCTCACCTGTCAACTTTCTCAGCCTCCTCGATCTCATTCTTTTCTGTTATTGCAGAGACATTACTTGTAGCTCCAGTAGGGGGTGCGACCGTTTCTGGCTCTGTGGTAGCTGAACCTGCAGCTGATAAATCTGGACTGGGCTTCTCCGCGATACTTACTGCAGCTGGTGACGTTGGTGTAGGCACTTTGTTTTCAGGTGGAACCGAGGTTTCAGTCTTCTTTTCGTGTAACTGAAAACAAACCAATGTTACTTTTCATTTGTATTACTATGGTATAATATCATTCTTATTACAAGTCTATACAAATCATTTGACTGTGGATGTGTAAGGAACTGGAAGTAAATTAATAACCAGAACCAAAAGGTTTCTGGTTCTGATGCTTTTTCATAAGCTGATTGATTTGCAAAATTTGTATTAACTGTCACGTCAGTGCATATCATGAAATATTTGTTCCATGATATTTATTCATAAGCCACACCCACCATACAGATCAATAAAAATGTTGACAACATTAGCATTTGCACCATAATTAAAAACATTATAAAAGCAAGTATTCTAACCATTACCCACCAGTAACCTCAACAATTGACCCAGATCGGAAAACATCACCTATTGAGTCACAAATTATATTTTATACAAAAAGGCTAATAACTTTTGTTACAAGCATATTTCTTTATTCAGATGTCACAATTATTTCATTTTAATTTCACAAAATGTGGTATGGTCAAAGTCACCATCACCCTCTTACAACTTCTGCATTTGGTCCGGATGTCACCTCTTCTACCCCCACCCATTCCTCTACCCCCCACCATTCCTCTACCCCCTCCATTCCTTTACCCCCACCACTCCTCTACCCCCACCATATCCCCCACCATTCCTCTATCCCCACCATTCCTCTACCCCCACCATTCCTCTACCCCCCACCATTCCTCTACCCCCACCATTCCTCTATCCCCACCATTCCTCTATCCCCACCATTCCTCTACCCCACCATTCCTCTACCCCCACCATTCCTCTACCCCCACCATTCCTCTACCACCATTCCTCTACCCCACCATTCCTCTACCCCCACCACTCCTCTACCCCCACCATATCCCCACCATTCCCTACCCCCACCATTCCTCTACTCCCCACCATTCCTCTACCCCCACCATTCCTCTACCCCCACCATTCCTCTACCACCACCATTCCTCTAATCCACCCACCATTCCTTAAAGCCCACCATTCCTCACGCCCCCATTCCTCTACCCCCACCATTCCTCTACCCTTCCACCATTCCTCTACCCCCTTCCCTTCCCCCCAACTTCCATCATAATAACATGCTTTTCCTACATTTTGGAACTAATAAAATGTTCAGCTAAATACTTCAGGGTGGTGAACAAGGACAATCCACCCATGAAATAAACGATCACCATTTATTTTCACCAGGTGTGTGTGGGGGGTGGGTGGAGGGGTCCACCCCGGTATTTTATTGCTAACTTCTCGACATTTGGGAATATTTTGAGAATTTAATGTTTCATCAGAAGGTATCATCAAATTGCCCATCACCTGCTCGAAACCTCAACAATTGATCCAGTATGATTACCATTACCCATTAAGTCGCACAATATATTTTATACAAAAAGGCTTATAACTTTTGTTACAAGCAAATTTCTTTACTCAGATGTCACTATTAATTCATTTTAATTTCCCACCATGTCGTATGGTCAAATTCACCATCTCCCTCTTGTGTAACTTCAATAATCCGGACCAGTTGTCATCCCCTTCCCAGGGACTTGTAATTCAATACTCAAAATGTGAAACTTTCAGATTAGGAGTTTACTCCCCTTAAGTGTGAGCATGAAACGTTTCCGTAGTGGGACTACTACACTGAAAACATGGGGCTGTGCATACCATTTTAAAGTTATGATTTAAACTGTACTCTTTCTGTCAAAAATAACTTAATATAAAAATTGATAACTTTATCAGAACACCGAGATTTAATGTTTGGTTATTATATTATTTTTAACTGACAATTAAAACAACCATGGATACGATTGCATTTATTTTTCAATTACTTGCAACCCGGTTAATTCATAGTTCAGCCCGCAGGAGCGAGAGCCGGTACTACTTTTCTTTGTCTTTGCAGTTAAAACATCATCTGCCTACCATATATTTCGAAAGGGATCCCTGGTGCGAATTTTGTGTAGACCAGTAGCATATATAGCTATTTGACACTTTGATATATTATTTGCAATAGGCTTTTGACTAAATTCGAAGAAATCAAATTCTTATTTACCTCTTATTCATTTTTGAAATTTTCTATTACTCTTCTGCAGTAGTCATAATTTAATTACTTTTTACAATGGTTTTTACATTCATATTTGTTTTAAAGTCATTTGTAAATAACATTGAACTGCATATAGGTCTACATAATCAAATTGGGAGTGGGTGGATACAGAAATGGTGTGATGATATGTAAGGGGGGTGGGGGTCACATGTTCAAGTTGTTTCCATCAAAAATAATTATTTACGCTTCAGAAACGTGTTAGTATGGAACCACAAACAATAATTCAACTAAACATATTTGTTAGAAGATAATGACATTTTAATCCTTCCCGCTAGCACTGTACATACGCACACACGCCATCATGACCGCATAGGTTCCTGATACTATCGCATCGGAAACAAAAACATTACAAATATTTAAAAACTGTCATAAGATAAGCAAAAACTTTCTCAGAAATCTCTCACATAATATATAAGATTAATATATAAGATTATACACGTACCACTGTGACTTTATAATGCTCTAAACAAAATGATTATCAGATAAATAACTTTTGTAAAAAGGCAGACTTACTTTAAAGTTTTGATGAAAGTGTTTCAAGTTTTCAACCACGTTTGTCTGCTGTATATTTTGTGCTGAAAGACAAAAAAACACACAAAAGTAATAAGCAATTCACACAACAGCTCCATAATATATTTTCTTCCTTTCAGCAATTCAAGAATCAAGAGAAAATACAAATCTTTGCTTCTAACTTTTTACCACTTGTCAAAGAGGTACAACTATTCTGAGCTGTAATGAAACTTACATAATCAGATATTGCAAACGATGCAAATTCCCTTGCCGCTAATAATATGCTTTTCACCCTATGTCACAACGGCCATCCTACCCTGTTCCGCACGTCCCATCCTATATCCCTCCCTACAGGAAATCATACATGAAATCCAGATACCATTCCACAACATGACCCATATGGCATCACACCTGCAATCAAGATGACATCTCACCATATCCCTTGCAACCCTGTTTCATATATCATGCCACCCTGTCCCACATGCCATCCCATAAACCTTGTCACCTTGTGCCACCCCTCCCTGTACCATCCTACCCTGTCCCATATGTCATGCTTCCATGTACCACGTGCCATCCCACCCTGCCCTACAGGTCATTCTATCCTATCCCACATGTTATCCCACTCTGTCCCATCCCACCTGAAATCCAGACGACATGCTATCCTGTCTCCCATGCCATCCCACCTTGTCCCACATGCCATCCCACCCTGTCATAAATGTCATGACACTACCTTGTTTCACATGCCATGCCACCGTCCCACATGCTATCCCACCCTGTCTTATATGCCATGACATCCTGTCCCACATGCCACCCTGTCCCACATTTCATTCCATCCTGTCCCCCATGTCATCCCACCTTCATACTAATTCCTGCATCTACCAATTATTCTACCATCTTCCACCCAACATTCTTTACTCTCACTCCCATCAACTCACTTCTATCAACTCAACATGCCCCATTCACCTTCCATCCCCCTTCACCTGTCATCCTCTGTTCATCAACTATCCTCCATTCACCTACCATCCACTATTCCTCAACATGCCCCCATTCACCTACCATCCCCCATTCACATACTATTATCCATTAACCTACTACCCCAACCCACCTTTTGCCATCCACTTATCTACCAAATATACTCTGAACCAACTCATCATTCCAACCTTAACTAGAACCTCCATTGTACTACAGCCCCCCCCCTCCCTCCAGCCTTAACTTAAACCTGACACTTCCAATAGAAATATGCTCAACTTTTTTTCTCTTTATAAACCAAATAGGGCTGTTCTATCTACCAAATCAGAGAAAAAAATTCATTGTGGATTAACTTAGGTGTTTATCATAACTCTATTATGTTTCCACTATATTCTAGCGAAACCTTATTGGTTTTTCCCTATTTATTTCCAAGACACTTCATTATAAATTCCATTCAGTCCTCATTTCAATTATTCAATTTTTTTCCCATCCCAGAACAAATCCTTTAATTGCTGCAATACAAGTCTGGAATGCATTTGTTCTCATTTATATAGATTTCTTTAAAAAAAAAAGGAAAAAAAAGTTAGAATTCCTTTCCTAGGGCAGCATTCTTTTGTTCCCTAGTAGCTGAACAATGCATGTGGCCAGACGGACAATAGATGCGGACGGACAATAGATGCGGACGGACAATAGATGCGGACGGACAATAGATGCGGACGAACAATAGATGCGGGCGGACAACATATGCGGACGAACAAAAAATCGATGCAGACGGACAATTGATGCGAAAGGACAATCGATGCGGAAGGACAATAAGATGCGGACGGACAATAGATGCGGACGGACAATTGAAGCGGATGGATAATCGATGCGGATGAACAATAGATGCGGAAGGACAATAGATGCGGAAGGACAATAGATGCGGACGGACAATGGATGCAGACAGACAGTAGATGTGGACGGATATCTTCTCTTCACCAACTTCGTTGGCAAGGGGATAATGAAACTTATATAATGAAACTATGTGCAGTAACTAATCAGTTGCTGTGAATAATTACAAAATTAATTTGAACTTAAATTCCTTTTGATCATATGATCTTGATCTGAATGCTTGTGATTAATTGTCAAATGTCTTACAAAGGTGAACAATACACTTCTCATAAAAGTTTTCTTTACAAGAAAAATACAAGACTTCACATTAAAAGTTTGACAAATAATGTTATATAGTGAAGTCGATGGAACCCTACATTGTTACCATTAAATTGTTTTAAAAATGCAACATTTTGCCATGTATACTGCAGTCACAGCACGGCTGAATCCATTAACTCCAAAAATCCCATGAAACCCAATACATAAGCCATGGGGTAAAACATGTCATAATTGGAGGAGTAAGGAAGCGCTTACTCCTTGTCAAGAACAAAAACTTTCAGAGGTTTTGTAAAAATCATATAAAATGGTCTATGACTAAATGATGCCAATGCTGAGATATTTCTCAAATAGTAGTGAGGGTTCCAAAACATATAATATATATATATATAAACATACATACATACATATATATATATATATATATATATATTATCACAGGGTTAACCTGTACTAAGAGGGTCACCAAAGACCAGATAACTAATTCAAACTAATAACACTGAAGGTCAGTGATTAATGAAAGTCTTATGCATTCCAAGCACAACAAAGATATCTGAAATACCATATAACCAGACGAAGAGCACTTACCTCGCATCAAAACATGTCTTTCTATGGGTGCGGAACCTTCTATAGTCGGTGACAAGGGTTGAGTGGCTACAGGTGACCTGGGGCCTAAATCTGGCCTGTGACTTGGATGAGGTGCCTCCTTCCTCTGAGGGGACACGTCGACATGATCATCTTGCTGTCTTGCATCTCCTGAATATGAAACTCGAGCTTCTAATTGCTCTGCGGAACAAATGAAGTTTTGAGTGAGAGAAAAACTCTTATTACAAACCCTGTATTAATGCTCACAAAGGTATATACAAAATTACTTTTCACATCAATAAAGTTCTTGGCACTACCTAGATGCAAAACTTAAAACTGTTTCAAAACTAACCCTGATAATAAAATCGATCAAAATTTCTGAAGTTTTGATATACATACTGACATATACACTATTGAAGAAGTGCATGTTGTGTCCTTGTTCATTGTAATAAATCATTGACCAAGATGTGAATTGACTGTAATACTTACTAATAGTATCAGTGTGAATGAACAGAAGAATGATGTGCAATGAACTAATTCCTAAAGTCCAGCACAAATATACACATCTTGGGATATTCAATGCAGAGAATGGGAGTGATGATTGTTGGCTTGTCACAAAATTTCAAACTTGTCACATAAATGTCTCAAATGTCACATAATTTTTGGCACCTTTCCATAGAATGTCACATCAGTTTTGCCTTTGTCATATTTGATTGGCATAGATTCACACATCATGACCACTTGACCAGTGATACTCATAGAAAGGATCATTTGGTTATGTCTGTTTCATGAAAAATGGAATCCACCACTAAAATGCAACATCAAATTACCACTGATTGTGAGTGAAGGGGTAAAATATGTCACAAATGTCAGACAAATTATAATACACCTGTTTATGTTCATTTTGTCTCAAAATTGTAAAAAAGTCACAGATTTTTGGACAATGAAATTTTGTCACAAAATGTCACAAACGCCCCATTATCTCTGTCAATGTATAAGGAGAAAAAATGAAGGGTATTAACTTTCTGGGACTTGAAGAAACCCTCCTAATAAGTACTTCATGTTTCAAGCCTTCATCACTTACCTACTGGCGTGTGGGACCTTCCTGCTAATGCAGGTGAATGTGATGTTGTATTGTGAACCCCTGCTACTATATCTGCTGAAGTGTGTCTTTGTATTGACGGCGCCTGTTGGTAGGGTGGGGACTGTGGCTGTGCTTGCTTCTGTAGATGCACATGCGACTGTTGTGGCATGGGTTGCTGATGATGAGCCTGATGGTGATGCATTGGTTGACCATAAGGAGACGTTGGTGAATGTGGTATTTGTTGTGGCATTCCCGGATGACCCTGAGGTACAGGCCCTGAGTGAGGTTGAGGAATCGGTTGTGCTTGCGAGCCATGCGTCCCATGATGAACATGTGGGTTTTGCATCGGTTGAGACCCCTGGTGTGCTTGAGACTGTGGCTGAGAGGCAGGGTGTTGTTGAACCCCTAAGTGTTGTTGTTGATGCAATTGGGGCCCAGAATGTAATGGGGGCTGTACAGGTACTCTGTGTTGAGATATTGCAATTGGTACATGTGGCAGCTGTGAGGCCATGGGTTTTGTTTGACTGGCGTGGTGTGGCTGGGAAGAGGGATGAGATTGTGGCACTTGTCTGGATGGCTGCAAGGACAAAAGAATGATACCTAGGCTAATTAAAATGCCAACTTGAAAACATAAATCTCTCAAATTCTATCTTTCCTAGATACACATCTTAAAATACCAAGCAAGTATCATAATGGCTCACACCAATGCATTTATTTTGACTAAAATAAACAAAAAGTATGTTTTGAGTCATGTCAAATCATGTTCTTGTTTAGGATGACAGCTTTGATGCCGTATTTGATTTTAGACTGTTTGGCATGAGACCTGAATAAATGAAACTATAACTATTGTTGTAGGACAGTACTGTCATTTACATGTGTAAACAATAAAATGAAGAAAATGCAGCTCACACATTTAGAATGATCCTCAAAATAATTATGTGTTTGTAATTCAGCCTTGCCATAGAAAATCAATACCATTTAAACCAGACACACACACAAGGATGACAAAATCCATCCAATGAAATTTTAAAACTTTTTCACACGATCAGAATAATATTTATAAATGCAGGGAGTAGAAATTTGCAGTAAACACTTTTGATTCACTGAATTCATAGCTAATTCTGTCGTACCATGAATGTGCAGTACAGTAATAAACATGTATTACATTAGGCTTCAATCTTTTCACATGCAGCAAAATGGACCCAGAAAGACATGCACAAAAGGGCTTGACTTTGTATGCTCACTACAAATAAATTTAAATATAATCAATTCTTCTTTCATCAATCATATTTCAATGGCTAAAGGCAATCTGAGACAGGTCTTGTAAATAGGTGAATATGGAGATGATTTTACCTGTGGCTGCATCTGTCTGTCTTGCAAAGATGGCCTTCCTGGGCCCGATGGAGCAAGACCCGAGGGGGAATTTTTTCTGTTTTGGTGAATTTTATGGTATGTACTGCCACCTGGCCTTTGATGTGGAGGTACATATCTGAAACAAAAATGACAAGAATGTTATATGCAACAAAGGTTGGTGGAACATATCCATCGTATATATGTGGGTGCAGTAAATGAAGTAGATTGGCACAACAAGCACCTAAAACGTTTGCCTCTTTAAGGAGATACTGAATTATAAAACTTCCAAAATATTTGTCACTAAGTGGCTGGTAGTACAAAACCTAGTTTAACAGGAATTGCCATTACAGAAGCATTAATTGTGAAAATCAGTTTGATTCTTAGACACTACAAAATTGTCTTGAAATGGCTGGTATTATAAACCAAATCAAACACAAATTCTTAAGTCAGAAACACCGGAAACAATCAGATTCTTTTCACTATTCCGGAAACCAATTTCAGATGATAATTTTAGATGCAAAACCTTCATTACGTATTAATTAGTATGTCAGGATTATGCACAATATTTATGGAAATCTCAATAAAATACATGAAGACTTAAAGGATGTACGTCTGTGATGTCACTTCCCATGGAGTACCACATCACATCAAAATTAAATATCTCCCAAGTATTTCCATCTCCAATTAAACAATTGACTTCTCTTTAGAATGTAAAATGAACTTACATAATTAAAGGAATTTTTTCATGTTTTTTGTAAAATTGAAAGAGCATAGTTTTAGAGCTAATTAGGTACAAAAATCAGATTGATATCTTATTCCGTTCAGGAGATATGGATTTTTAAAGATTTCCCAATTGCATTTTGAAATTTTTGCAGAGTATGATGAATCATGTTTGATGATGTCATAAAGATAATTCCATTGCAAATGTTTATGTATTTCTTTGAACCTTAATTGGTTGTTTCTGTATGATTAGAAACAATTTTCCAAAAGTTATTGTAGTAGGGTATATTTGGCAATGTATATAATTACCTAAATTTCATCAATTTCTTTTTATAGCAGGTTTTACTAATAAGGATAATAGATTTTAATGAAATACATCAAACTTTGTGGGAGAATGTGTTGCTGTGATGTCATACTGAGCATTTTTCTATTCATTTATTGGCATTTTTTGTGAACCCTAAAATTTGAATATCTTCTGGGAGGAATAAGATAGCAACATGATTTTTGTTCTACATTTGTTTCTAAAAAAATTCTCTTTCTTATGAAAGGTTACGAAGAAAGATGGGGATATTCCTTTAAAATAATGAAGCTGATCCTTTATGACATTCATAACTGCCTTTTGTTCTTGGTTGAATCAGATAACACTGGAACAATCATCATAACTCCAATGATCAATCCACGATGAAGAGAAATGCATATTTATTAGAAAACAAAAAAACACCCTGAAAAATTCCACCATATCATTGAATTCTTAGAGTTACATGTTTTTATAGCCAATACAACCTAACCCATAAATCCTTGGCTCACCAGCTTTAATCACCCCAAATCCTTTTCTAATTTATAATCTAGCTTGCTAACTTGCATTAGGATTAATATATCTTCTGATTGACTTCCTTCCAGATCATATCTTTGTTTTCACTTCTTATTTAGGAGAAGTATATGTATCATTGGTGGCACCTTTCAGGCAAGATCCACATTTTACTATTTTCTTTGATGCCAGACAACAATTTTTTGTATTTCTTTGATGCCAGAAACCAATCAAATTGATTTTTTTAGAGTGAAGAAAGTTGATTGCTTGGATTTCCTTTCCAAGCATGATTTCAGGTGTGTAAATTCCACTAGAATATTTCACAGTCCCGACAAACATCCCAGTAAGACTTTTCCACAAATTTTAATTACTTCTTCCTTCAGCACTTGAATAACCATACACCAAGTTTCATTAAATGTCTGCATCACTTCTTGAGATGACAAACACATAAGTTCTGTCCATTTCGTTGGTAGAGGTAATGAACACAATGCACCGAAGTAGAGAGCATATTTATTACCTCTGCTTACGAAATTAGACGGATGTTATGTTTTCGCCTCTGTAAATATGTTGATCTGTTTGTTTGTCATCAAGATATCTCATGATGACTGGATTTGGATCAAACTTGGTGTGTGGTTTTGTTACTGCTTAAGAAAGAAGTGATAACAATTTCAGATATTGGAACAAGGAAAGGGTGAAAATGAGGGGTGGGGACATGTTTTTGCCTCTGTTTGTTTGTCTATCATCAAGATATCTCTAGAACTAATGATTGGATTTTGATTAAGATTGGTGTGTGGTTTTGTTACTGCTTCATGAGGAAGTGATTAAAATTTGGGACTAATTGGAACAACGGATGGGCAGAAATTAAGGGATGGGATGTTTCAGAATGGGATCTGTCACAACTTAAGTTGCCAAAACTAAGTTGAAACCTTTCAATGGAATGTGCTGAACAATGACTTTGCGCTCTGAATAAAGATCCAAACAATCAATTTTCTGGACTCAAAGAGACTTACATCAAGTGTTCTCTGGAATCAATGAAGATGAAACAATTAGTTTCTGCCATGAATGGAAAATGATGGAATGTGAATTCTGGCTGAATAGAGCTCAAACAATGATGCTTCACTTAAATAAAACTGAAAACAAAGCTATGGCTTGGAAGATATCCAGTCAGAAGATAATCTTTAAAGGTTCAGTTGTAAATGTTCATTACAGGTCAAAATTTGGGAAACAAATCCTGAGAGGCCTTGGATTTATGAGGTACATTATATTAAGTATAGGGAAAAAATGAACTACAAAATTATC
This sequence comes from Chiridota heheva, assembly GCA_020152595.1. Lineage (NCBI taxonomy): Eukaryota > Metazoa > Echinodermata > Holothuroidea > Apodida > Chiridotidae > Chiridota > Chiridota heheva. Next base: position 120,346 of record JAIGNY010004469.1, read on the forward strand.
CTAGGCATGTTGGAATTGCAATAGGGTGGAGGTATGCACTATAGAGAGTGGTAATATTCTAGAATTAGTAATATAATCTTACCTGTCGGTATTGGAAGAATTTAGAGGTGCTGAATGTCTGTTGTTTGGTATAGTCCCTGGTCTGACTACTGCACTGAATTTATCCTCTTCTGTTGTCTCTTCACTGTTCTCAAGGGTTTCTCTTGATAAGTGGTCTGGTGACTGCTCTATCTCACGAGCTAGTTTCTCAGCCCTCTTTCTTCTCTCCCTGAATTCTGGTGTGTCTTCTTCATTTAGCGGAGTTCTGGTGGTGGAATGAAATAAATGGCTTAAACAGTACATTATAACAACTACAGCAGAACACCATCATATTCAGTCTTAATGTTGAAAGGCTGCTGCAATAATGAGTGTGGGAGGGGGGGGGGGGAGGGTGTTCACTCTGTGCAACTTACTGTAGCAATGTAACAAAACAGAACAGTGGAGGATGTGGACTACACAAAAATGTATCTCACATGGATTAAACCTATTTTACTGTCAACAATAAATGTGCTGTGCTGGATTACTTTATCTAAAACACAAATACTATATTTGATGTAACAAGTGCCAGGGCAGCTTACAAAAATACAATTGCACTAGTTTTTAGGCCCAAAGTTTTTTCCTAACAAGCGCCCATGCAATGGGGCTGCATACAGTGTGCTATTTGAACTGCATTGTGTGAACTGGTTCTATGCTAGCCCCACAATAACCACTACAAAAATATCGTGAGCGCCAGGTGCAAAATAAGCAAATAATGTGACAAATTTCATTTCATTTCTTCAAATTAATCAAATAAATTACGTTACCAGTCAAAAATATTGGGTGAGTGCTTATTAAAGCAGAGGCGCTTAATTTGTCGAATATGATAATCAGTTAACAAAAAGAATTATTATGATGATGACTTACGTATAATCTTCAAGGTTTTCTTTATAAGATGATTGGTATCCAAAATTAGCTTTATTTGTTTCAAACATCTCTTCTGGCGTCCAGCCATTTCCTTTTGATGAAAACGTCTGAAAAAAGACAAAAAATATTTCCAAGGCTCAAAATCTGACAACTCTATGCTGAGAATACTAAAAACTAGGAACCTGAATTGTATAGAAAAATATTTGTTTAAAACAACTGCATACTTTGCAAAAGAAATTGTATGTAACAACATTTTTTCTTTATCACTTTTAGCATTGCAATATTATAAAAATGAGCTAAGATCCCACAGACTACTTCATATAAGAGGTCTTGTATTTCTAAATTATTATAGTCTCTTGATGATGTTACAAAACTAGTTGATTCCAGTCATAATGTGGATGTCATCTATCTAGATTTCCAAAAATCATTTGATAAGGTTCCGTTAGGCAGATTTATAATGAAACAAGAGTGCTTGGTGTGGAGGGAAAGTGTGCCAGATGGATAAACTCTTGGTTAGCTGACAGGTCACAAAGAGTTGATGGTGAAGTATCTCCATCTGTCATGGAAGAAGGTTACAAGAGGTGTTCCTCAGGGTTCTGTGTTGGGTCTGCTTCTTTTCTTAATCTTCATTAATGATATTGATGTTTCCCTTGGCTTCAGGTTTTGTACTCTTTATTTTGGTCAGAGCAATTTTGGTTTTGATTACAACATGAATGGTTCCAATCTCAAATGTGTTAATGAAGAAAGGGATCTTGGCGTTGTCATTACTAGCAATCTGAAGCCTTTTAAATAGTGTGCTTTAGCAGACTGAAAATAGGATGCTTTTTTATTAGAATTTTTTTTGTTTTCTTGGTAGAAAGAGGTTGTTTTTAATTTGTATAAGCAGTTAGTCAGGCCTCACCTTGAGTATGCTATTCAGGCTTGAAATTCCTTTTATAAGAAGGATAAGTTCATTTTGGAGCAGGTTCAGCGAAGGGCCACTAGACTTATTCCCAAAGTAAAGAATCTCTCTTGCGATTCTAGGTTTCGATTTCTTGGTTTGACCATGCTTGAATTAAGAAAGGTATGTGGTGATATGATTCAGGTTTCTAAATTCCTATCTGATGGTGATGCTTTGAATTCCTGTTATTTCTTGCATGTTGACTAGAAAAGGCGAACAGGTTTTTAAATACAAAAGACGGGAATGCTCCAGCAACAAAAAATAAATTAAAGAAAACACAAATTTATGACAAGGCTCACCTTTAACACAATTCTAATGGAGAAGTATTTAAATAACAACAAATCATGAAATCAAGTAATAAATAGAATTGAATTTACTTACTATGTCTTCATCTAACATCATAGGTACCTCATTATCATCCCCCTCACCAGTCCACATTTCTAGCTTTTTGTCTACCATTTGGCCATTAACACGTCCTCCTATTTCAGAATCAGTAGCAAATGATTCCAATGCTACAAAGCAAAATAAAAAGAGCCCATATGAATACAATTATACACCAGGCCAACAGAAAATAAATTTAACTTCTATCGTTTAAGTACTCATGTATGTACGCTAATGATACAATTTCTTCACAAACAACTGGGCATGACTAAACATATCATAAAATATTGAATCCATACTCAGCCCACAAAGGCTCATGACGGCGGTGCTTATTCCACCTGGGGTTCCTTGGTATAAGCGGGAAAGCACACGGCTCCCTTGGATAAGACGCCAGTCCATCGCAGGGTAATCTCCTCGGCAGTGATTGCACTCATTTTACAGCTGAATGGATTGGAGTAGTGTCTTCCTCAATGACACAATGTAGCGCTTGTGAAGGTAGTGTAAGTCTAACCCAGGACTGGCGGCTGGGACTTACAATATGTACTACTTGTCATGGATTCAATAAACTGGCACAATTCATTGCGGTTATTGATCAATTTCAGTGTGGTTTGTTGCTGCAAATATAAAGCCCTGTAAATATGGTGATGTTACTAATGAAAGACTTACATTTAGTTGAAAAGTCCATATCAACATCTTTGGCAGAAATAGAAACAATACTTGCAGCTTTCAAGACAAGTTTGTCCATGATGGTTTTGGGGGGTAACGGATTGATCTGTACACCACCCGGTGCACTTGACTGGTCAATTCTCTGTGAAACATTTAGGACGATCTCACCCTGTAAAGAAACATATTGAATGTGATAAGATCTTAGAAGACATCCAGATAAATCACTTATAATAAGAAAACTAGTAACACCACAAATGTGTTGAAAACCATAAAAAGAGCAACAAATTTTATCAAATTGGTTTAACATTCACTGACTTATAGCTTTATAAGGATACTAATTCCTTCAACAAAAGATGCAAATATGTCTTTTTATCTTTTATTACTCTACCATGATGGTTTTGAAGAAAAGAGGCCGACCACATTGACAACGATAACATTGACAATGTTAATTGACATTGACTTCTGCATTCAAGTACAACATGTAAAACAAAATCTCGAAGTTTTATCACCCATAGCAGTAAGCATTTTACAAAATTTGAAACATGTTGCTTTTACTAAACTTGATAATTAGTGTAAGGTTCATGAGCAGCTTGGCAATGCACTTTCTTGTTAAGTGCATGTTATACCTCATCTCACTAATTCAACAAAAAAACGTTTCCAATAATCTTAAAAGCGGCAATTCATTTTCAAAGAAATATAAAAGCATAATAAAAAATACAGTGGGCCTAGAGTTTGAAATGAGAAAACATCTCAGATTTAAAATATTAAATAATTTGTGAAGCACTAAGAACTAATAAATACATCTCTTTGCAATTAGGATTTAGCACTATCTCTCTCTCTCTAGGTGCAGAGTCTGGAACAGACATTGGCGATCATGGCCCTCCAGTCACTTCTGTTTAGAGCTAAATGCATAAACTTATTGTTACTAAGGCTGTTGTTGGTTGTTACTTAGGCTCTTGTTTGTTGTTGTTGTTGGTTGCCCAGTTGTCACTATATAAGACCTATTATCTATCATTATTATTACATAGGTTTTGGTGATATCAAAATATCCTGCATTGCTGCAAATGAAAGCTTTTTTACTATCAAGGCATCTCAAAATGCAGTTTTGATGGTTCACAAATTTCAATGGTTCACAAGTTTACAATAGAAATTAAGTGTCAATAAACCATCCCTTAAATAAATGAAATTCCTGTATTAACTATACTTTGTTTGTTTTCTGCTACCACTTACTGGTTTCACATGTTATACAATGCATTAAAAAATGTAATAATAAATTCAGTAGTAATTGCACTTATACCTCAACAGGACATGCATTTTTGTTCCGGTTCCTTCCCAATTTTTATGACTGTTAATCAGGGTATTTTTTATTTTGAAAATTGCTTAGCAAAAATGGCAAACATTTTCGACAATTTGGACATTTTACAATATATAATTGTTAATCAAAACCAAATTTAGATAACAAACTATAACATTTTGATTAGCAAACTCCTGTGCTAACCTGGTTAATTTTGTCCATGCTTTTAAAAATAATTTGGATATTTTGCAGACTAATTGTTAACCAAAACAACGTTTAGATAGCAAACTACATGTATATTATTTTAATATAAATAGCAAATTACACATGTATCATTTTGATATAAATAGCAAACTACACGTATATCATTTTGATATAAATAGCAAACTGCACGTATATCATTTTGATACAAATAGCAAACTATATCATTTTGATATAAATAGCAAACTACACGTATGTCAGTTTGATATAAATAGCAAACTACACGTATATCATTTTGATATAAATAAAGCTACACATATATCATTTTGATATAAATACCAAACTACATATATCATTTTGATATAAATAAATACACGTATATCATTTTGACCAAACTACACATATAACATTTTGATATATCATTTTGATAAAATATCATTTTGATATAACTACACTTATATCATTTTGATATAAATACCAAACTACACGTATATCATTTTGATATAAATAGCAAACTACACGTATATCATTTTGATATAAATAGCAAACTACACGAATATCATTTTGATATAAATTATATCATTTTGATATAAATTTACACGAATATCATTTTAATTTTAAATAAAAATTTTTTTAACCCCAGGTTTCAGCTTTAAATGCATTTTAATTGTTTAAAAACTCTTTTATTTCTCTTGGTGTTTTGAGTTTAAGATTGGTAGTTTTTACTGCTTTATAATTGACCGTTTGATCTTATTCAGGTATCTGAACTGAACATTTAAAACTTAATTATTTCTTTTATTGGTATACTGCTGATATTTTAGCTTTTAACCTATTATGGGAGTTTTAGGTGTTGAATCATTTTTATTTTGTTTCTTTTATGTATTGATAAGTAATTAACTTTCATTTTTTTATTTTAATTGTTTGATAACTTTCTTATTTCTCTTGGTGTTTTGAGTTTAAGATTGGTAGTTTTTACTGCTTTATAATTGACCGTTTGATCTTATTCATGTATCTGAACTGAACATTTAAAACTTAATTATTTCTTTTATTGGTATACTGCTGATATTTTAGCTTTTAACCTATTATGGGAGTTTTAGGTGTTGAATCATTTTTATTTTGTTTCTTTTATGTATTGATAAGTAATTAACTTTCATTTTTCATGCTCTTGTAAAGCACTTAAAGCTTTCTTTTAGAATAAGTGCTATATAAATATAATTTAATAATAATTAAAAATGAGCAAACTACTATGCTAAACTGGTTAACTTTATCCATGCCCATGCATTTAACAATAAAATTGGCAGTGTGTTTATTTTGTATGACAAGAGGATAATAAAACAAACAATTTTGGTGAAGAATCTTTACTTAAAGATTTAAAGCAAACAGATTTGTGTAGAAATAATTGCAATCAAACAAAAAAGATACCACAGCCTTACAAGTCTTTGTATACTGTATTGAAATCTTTCGGAAATTTTGAGAATTGAAATCTTGACTGATTTTACTAAACGTGTACATGCAAATAAAAGTGAGCGTTTAGCGTTTACACGCATTTAGTGCCGTGATTTCGAAAGTACACAAAAATTGCTTCATTTTACGATGCTAAATAAAAGAAAATCGTGTATTGACTCCATTGCCCAAATAGAAGCTGGAATTTTGCATTCCAAATCATGAGAAGTTTATTTTTACAATCTGAATCATCATTTTATGGAAAATGTACATGGAAATTTGGTTTAGAAAGAACAGGGAAGTTCCCTCCAATGTCATTTAATCTTAACATCAAGTAACATCAACTTTTTTACCGTACTTTCTAAGGCTTTCAGTGAAAATCTTGCATACTGTGACACCTAGGTCCCCATACAAAATTTCAAAACTACGCCACCACCCTGGAACTACCATTCATATCAATCCTCTGGAGGAAATGGCCGCTTTGTTTGCAAAGCATGCAGAATTTCAGCTCTAATGAAACCATTTTTTGTTCGTTTATTTTGCAATATTTGTTCTTTCTTGCAAAATTTATTTGACTTTTCAAGTAATATTTATATGTAAATGTTCTGATCATCACCATTAAAGTTATTTGAACACATATTTTTTGGTCAATTTTACAGCTTGTAAAACGGGTATTGGATCAAAGCCTTACGTTCAGTTATTGTTACTGTCACACACTGTTTTGCTGCACATCGCAGTGCATATCACAATGTTTTGTTTTTTTACTATCTCAGCAGAATACTGAAAAAATGATTTGGTATTCCGTTCGAGGTTTTACTATTTTTGGAATAATGGATGAGCGTAAAGTTTGAATCATGCTTCTTAATTACAAACCATTCTTTTTGCCTCTATCAAACAAGATAACAATTCTAAATACCTTTGGTGACATTGTGTTGAGTATGCCATCATACACGCCTCCACTTTTTACTTGCACAACAACTTGACAACCCTGTAAGAAAATAAATAAGTCTCATATTATTCATTTGTTTTGTCTAACACACCAAGTAATGAAATATCAAACATTCTTACAATTTCACAATGTTTCAGTAATCAACATAAAGAACAAGATTTGTATTTAAAATAGAATACACACTATATAATACGCAATACTATATTACTCGTGGCCATTGAACACAAAGTGTGTAACATCCAAAACTCTTTCATTTTTTATGTTGTGATAGTCTTGAAATAAAACCTGGTTCCACCCCCTCCCCACCCCCTCTCCCCTGTTAAAAATAAAAATAAAGTGCAAAGTTCACAAATAATATGCAGAGAGAGAGGCAATGTTAGTAAAATTGGAAGCAAAATATTAGCAGTACAATTATGTCAGCAATGGCAAATGTGATGTAAGAAAAAACACAATGGAATCTGAATTTTGATATGTACTTCATACTGTGTGTGACATACTGTATCTTAAATTGTAAAGCTTTTCAAGATACAAAATACCTCTGAAGGCTTTAACCTACATGTACTTGTACAGTACAAGGGCCAAGGCTATATTTGAAATTGTTTAAGTTGAGGATAAACATGAAAAAAAGTGAATCACTAGAAATATTGTGCTTCTTCCAACTCTGGGTTTACGGTATATTCTGCATGTGGGTGTCATGATTCAAACAAATCATAGCACTATAATCCATGATGAAAGCTAATACATCTTCAGAAATGTCACATAACAAAATGATAAGCTTCCATATAATGGTTTGCGAACATCAAATAATTTTAAAGTACTGTATACTTTAATACAAAACCTGTTCACATTCTCAAGGCAAAGTTCTTTCATCTTCAAATTAAGCTTGCACAGTTCTGCCCTGACGTGAAACCGGTCGGTTTCCAGAACAAAAACCGGTTTTAACCAGAAAAAACCGGTTTTTTACCCGTAATATAAGCCCTGAACATAAGGCGCATTAGTCACATTTGTTTGTTTGTTTGACGAGTGCTCAACGGCACCATGACAGCAAGAGTTAAATTGTGCCTGAGAGGTCAGATCATTCCAGAGATAGGAAGGAAAGAAAACAGAGGGAGATTGAGAGAAACACGGGAACTAAAAGCCTGAAAGCTGGGATAGAGATATGAAGTAAATGGGTGAAAAAACAAGGTAGAGAGAGGGCGTGGGAGAGGAGGACTAAATATGGTTGTAGAGGGAAGCATGATGAAGGAGATAATTTTATCCAGAGGGCTTTTCTGAAAGAACTCGGCTACTGAAATGTGGGGAGCGAGGAAAGCTTGTACAGGGGAAAACCAAGGAGGACGTGATGGACTGTGAGGGTACAAGAAGATGGATGAGTAGTCGGGAAACCTGCTACTGAGGGTGATGTCTCGGATGACAGCAGCAGCAGCTGTCTTGTCGCCTTCCATGGAGCCATTAGTATAGATGGAGGTGTTCTTTGAGAGTTGGTCTTTGATTTGGTTGTGGAGGTTGATGAAGAGCTTAGGGCGGTTTGGGTTTTGTGATTAGTGGACAGGCACTGTTATATGATAGCAGCTAATGCTGTTTGTATGTAAATAATGTTGAAAATTATAACGGAGGCATTAATAATAAAATGTAGTAATAAACTTTAATGTTGTTTGTGGGTAAAGTGACTTTATTATCACATTTTCCCCTCAAATGATGCCGATGTTTCCCCCTTTGTCAGTCTAGGTCCTACAGGGATTAAACAGTTCACAATGTCCCAAGCCCAGTCACAACAAAAAAAAGTTATGAAAAAGGCTGTGTCGACAGGCCATCTACATTATTTGCTCTTATTTGCTCACAATTTCTATTCATAGTGATTTCAATTTTCTTTCATGTAAAAAGAAAAGGAATTTGTCAGCTACTTGTAAAACATACAAATTAAGCCAGATCTAAATGCCTACGATGTGATGATAGCCCTTGTATACTTGATCACGCAATACAATTGTTGTTGATTTGCATATCCTGTAGCCTAACGTTACAGTGGGAAAATCATACAGTTGAAATCCCACCCACTTGATACTCAACATTTCTGTGAAACATTAATCATGGCCTGGCCATGGCTCTTTAGTTCAACCAAAAAAATAAAGATACAATCATTAATCATGTATACCTCTCTCTTATTTTTCAAGTTCAGTAATCATTTTTGCTATGCTTTTACTTTAAATTGGCCGTTTGTGAACAGTAGTGTCCCACTCCCCACTAAAGTCGTATTTTTTTCATTGAAATGAAAACCAGAACCAAAAGGTTTTTGTGGTTCCGACGTTTTTTTATAAGCTGGTTGATTTCTAAATTTGTATTAACTGTCATGTAATAACATATTATAAAATATTTGTTCCATTTTTGTTCATAAGCCATATCCACCATGCAGATCAATCAAAATGTTGACAATACTGGAATTTGCACAATAATTAACATCATCAAAGCAAGTATGATGCAAAAACGATTACTCTTTTATGCTATTTCAAGAATTTGTCAGCAAGCCCCACCTACTCATTAGCATTCATGACATCAATACCACAACATTAGAACATACGTACAGACCATGACCCATCTGTGTACCACATGTAGCATAAATCTGATATACCGCTTATGGTGTTCACATCATTTAGCACTTTCACGATAAGACACGGCCACCATGCATATTAATGACACCTGTTGATAACATAGGCATGTACACGACAAACAAAATTATCATGCCCAATATGATGCAAAGCGGACATACAGTTGCTTATTTATCACTTTAAGCTCCGCCCACTTATAAATATGCATGAAATCACCACCACAAACATTAGGCCATATCTGCAGACCATAAGCTATCTGTGCACTATATAATACATGACTCCAGTTCACTGTCCTAGAAATACCATGTTCACAAGCTCTTTTCAGTAAAATCATATTAAGCCCCTCCCACTATGTATGTTAATGAAATTCAATGTTTTTACATCATGAATATATACACACCAGCTATCATCATAATAATACTATACATGAAACAAAACAGACATGTGGTTTAAAAAAAAATGAACATTTCAAGATTTTTACTTTAAGCCTCGCCTACTAATTAATATGCATCATCATCAAAAACAATAGGGCACAATTACAGACCATGGGCTATCTGTGTACCACATATGACATCAATCCAGAGTACTGTTCTTGAGATATCACGTTTACGAGCTGGCCATCACAAACATACATACACTCATACATACACACACACGCCATCATGACCACATAGGTCATCACATCGGAACCAAAATTAAAAGTGCATTCCCTGCAATCTCTATACGTGTAATATGATACATGATTTGAATACATCATGATTAAAAATTGAACTGAATTACATTGTATTCCGTACTTAAAGCGGACCTTGTTTCAGCAAGGAGCTATAAAAACATTTCATTTTTACAACACAGGACATGCACCCAAGTAAAATAAAAACTTCAGCACTCTGCAGATAAGATTTTTAGTTCTACATTGATCATGATAAGCAATATTTTTGGTCACTCAGAATTGTATTAAACAGCAAAGCACATCTGTATTTGATCTAGTGTTTGCAGCCGGTCCAAAAATCGGACCGGGCACCCGATCTGCATTATCGGTCAGGTATCCGACGTACCAACAAGGCTTTTTCAATATTTTTTGCGGAAGTAGCATGTGTTAAAATCTAACAGTGTACCTTGTCAAATCTTGTGATACTTCTTGTTTTTTCAATTGTATCTTTATTTTTGTGAATAAAGAAATCAAATACAAATGTTTCTAGTCTCTTTTATTGACCTGTTTTCATAAAATACCATACAATAATAATATACTCACTTCCTCAAAATTTTATAGGACGGATGTTTTCTAAAATAATACACGATTCCACCATTTCGTTATGTGCACGCTAAGTAGCACGTAACAATTTCATTTGAACACAACTTGTGATTGGTTCATAATAGGTGTTAATTTTTTTTTAGCAGACACACTTTCAAAATAGTTTGGTAATGTACAACCGCAATATATTTTTTCTGCAACATACTACATACACTGCTTGTTGCGCGCTGGTTTGTAAATCTTTTTTTCACAGCGAAGTTTAAAGAGTTCAAGTTTTGCGCTACTAGTACATGTAGCATTACTAGCGTACCTACGTTACTAGCCACATCGCTCGTTCAACATTATTTCTGCGATGTGCGACAATATTTTGTGATTGTTTATTGCATTGCGTTGAAATAGAAAGGAAACAAACACTTTTATAATTCTTGTAAGTTGAGATTGATTCTTTTAACATACAATTCTGAAACAGAAACAGTCTGCAATTGGTAATATGATGAAAATCCGACCCGGGTTGTATTTTCGGAACAGGGTAGCAACACAAACGGTCGAGTACCCGGATATTTCGTGTACCCGTGTAAACTCTATTTTGAACATTCTGTTTGTTCTTTCTACTTGTAAAACAATATGCAGACCGGAATGCAGAGATAATATAATTAATTTATGCATACCCAACAGGCTATCACTTAACGGGTCTGCAAAAAACTTATATAAATTCGCTCCACTTCGAACCAATGAAATCATTTGAGCATGTTCCCCAAAGCGAATCACACCTGCCATGGGTCAATTACATACACACATGATTGGAACAGAAGAATCCATCACTAATGCAAATATGAGTAAACATAATTACAGTGGAACGGAAGAAATTTATCAAAGCAAAATGCAAAAATCCTTCGTTCTATTTCAATCTAAACAATTTTGACCATGGAGTTGTTCAAAAGTATATTTTACACATGAAGATGAGATCGGATAGGAAAGAAAACTTTTTGAGAAGAATGGTCGTTTTCTCTTGTGATCTAATTGTGAATCATATACCAGCTTCCTGGTAAGTGATACTGATAGCACAGGGATAATTTATCTTTGCATCGTGTTATTTCCGGCCATAACGATCACGCAATTTCACTCTCTAAACCATGCTATTTATAGCGACTGTTTTTCACAGAATCAACTTTAAAAACTTTTGAAAATATGATACACAGAGTCAAGGAACAAATTATTGGCAAGTGAAAAAGATATAAAATCTCGCTAACTTGTTGTTACTGGTGCGTGGGAAAAATCACCCCTTGCGCTGATTTACAGTGGGAATAAAGGTAACTTTTTGGACCATTGACGGCAGAAGTCATGCTCGTGAGTCATGGTCAAAGGTGTAGATCTATTCTTTTTTTAAGTGGGTCGGGGAGGGGGGATGATTTTTATGGGAGGACTAGTTTGCTGCAGAAGCGCTTGCTGATAGGCATGGGGTCCAGGGGCCCACTTAAGGGCCCCTGGAGGAGTTCTTGGGCGAAGCCTGTGGGGGTCCAGGGGGCCCCGGAAGCTCCTGGAATATTCAATATTTTAGGGCTAAAATTGGCCCCAAAATAATATCCAAAACATGCTTAGGGTCCAAACACATTTAGCTCTAAAAGTTGTAGAAAACAGTAGTACGTTGTACTTTTGGGGTGAAATTCAAGTCCAAAATAATTAAGTCATTTCTTAATAATAAACAGGTTTATTCAAATTCATCATTCGAATGTGAGATAAATAATCCTCCCCCCACCCTACATACACACCTCCCCTTGGAGAGCCTTGCGGTGATGAGCCAAAGCATCACTTGTCATAGAAATTAACACTGGGTCTTTTATCTTTGCATGAAACACAAGAGCCCTTGAGTTGTTAAGTATCGTTAGTTTAAGGTCACTTTAAGAAACTTTGGAAATTGGAATTACAAAATCATATCACGTGACGTTAACTATTATATTGTGGTAACTGAGATTAAATTATATATTTTCTTGATTTATGGTCAGTTTTCTGATATACGGTAATCGTTCCCAATTTCTCAATCAAATAACAGAATTGGGCAAAAAGCATTTATTTTAGTAATGGAAAATTTGGGGCGGAATCATCGGCAAAAGTGGGGGGATAATTGTACAAACCATCCCCCCTTTTCAAAGGTGGGGGGGGGGGGATATATACCCCCCACCCTTGGTCATGATATCCATTCATAAGTTGATCATATCCAGGGGCCGTCATGTGAATGTAATCTTGCAGTGCATGTAGGGCGGGCTGGTTTTGAATTTATGAGTGGATGGTCTTGCGATTTGCGATAATGTTATCGAATTTATAGCGGATTAACAAAGTATTTTACAACACAAAAGGACTCAGGAAATATATTAAGACTTAAAATAAAAGGAATTACGAAGAAATAAAGGTACAGTTGTTTTGTTTCTGGAAATATTAGCCCAGAAAGAAGAGACATTATCAAGCGGATTCGAGCCTGTTATTACAGGTACAGGTACATGTAATATTCATAACTATGCATTTTCAAACATTCTTATTTCTCAATCGTATTATTGATCTAATCTGTATTAATATCACATATTTTCAGAATGTATCAAAACATACTTCAAAATATATTCTCACACAAAGCATGAACTTTCCCTTTATTGAAATAAAACCAATTTTTAATATCTTTTTTTTTACATTTTTTTTATTTACAGTGATTTGGTTTTGTCGGTACTTCTGGTTTTTCATAAAACATGAATCAGACCGAAATTCCGCAGTTTCACGGAACTGGTAGACCGTGCAAGCTCACTTCAAATACTGTACATCAGCAGATTTCATATCAGCATAACTCAAATATAGCAACCTACAATCATCTTCTTTTAGCATGCTCATTTTCTTTAGACATTTCCTGTGGAATTCAAAGGAGCACAATAACACGTTCGTAAAAGCATATTAGCCAGCAATTCCTCGCAGCTCACTACCATTTGTTAAGTTATTAATATCAGTTTTAAGGCTCTATGTATGTTGCCATGGAAATGGATAAGACATTCAGAAACATTCTGTATCTAAAAGTGTATATCAACAAAGTAGTTCTATTCGATGAGTGTTTGTGAATAAAAGAATTTAGCACTAAGATAATTTTCACATATGAAACTACCACAGTACAGTACCAGAAATTTTCCAGAAATTTAATTCTTTAGAAGATTTGAACCCACTACAAATGCTCTGACAAAGGAAAATAAAAGAAATAAAATTAGAAAAAACAAATCTTTGACACTTAAGGAGCTTCAATTTCAAATATCCATAAAACATTATCGTGTACAATCTTCCTCTTTATACTATACTTACTGTACATGGAATTTTCTCCAGTACCACCAATGAGTTTCTTAAGGCAATCAAATGGCTGTTGAATATTTAAAACCACATATTCAAAATAAAAAATATGCATTTCTTTAATCTGAAGCATTTATTATCCCCCTCCCCATAACACATACACGAGGCAATAAATGACAATGCCAGCAATTAACACTCTTTTCCCTCCATTCCATATGAAAAGAGCAAAATCAAATAGCCTACATGTAGGTTCAAACACTGAAGTCCTACTTGTCATCCACAAAATAAAACACATATAATTGTATGGACATCATACTGTATATAGAGGCTTGTTTTTTAGTGCAACAACAAAACCAAATCTAACACAGGGGTGACACTTTTCCTACTTTCACCAGTGTACATTAAATAAGATAATTCAGACCATATACTGTACACTTTAACAAACTAAACACTTAACAGTTTCACAAATAAAAATACCATTATCATCTGGCGAGTTTTTAAACAACAAAGACAAATATAAAACAAACACCTAACAGGATCCCAACACAAAAGCATTTCATCTTTCAGGGTACCCTTTAAAATCTCAGCTATTACACAAAACTTCCATAGACAAAATCTTATTTTCTCCAAAGATAAACTTTAAGCTTACATTCAGTAAGTAAAGGTGGTTCCTAAGAAATGAATCTTGTATGTGATTGACCTTCCTTCACACCAGTTTTATCTGAGATTTAAATAAATTGTGTGTTTAGTATTGAGTCAAAGTTTACACTGAACCCATACTTCCTATGTGACCACAAGATGACATAAGCTCAGGTTCACTCACATTGAGTACAATCACTCTGGGCTTACTACTTCCTCCTCAAGAGTTAAACAGGAAAGGATCACACACTCTCCACAATACACTAGTTACAGAGAAATTAAAGGGTATTCCTGTGCAAAAATAAACACACTTGCTGACACATTGTAACTAAAGATAGCACAGGGAAGATACAATGGAATCATGCAGTTTGTTTTAACCCTTACTCTACCACGCGGCGATAGTATCTCCGTTTTCACACTACCTTACCAAAATCCTATAGGGGTGCGAGTAGTTCTATTAGAAAGATCTTGGAAAGATCTTCCATATGATTGTATCTTGTGGAGGGGTTTATATTTACTTTTTTTCGGTAAATTTTGTCCAAACATTTCAAAATTTCACTTTTTGTGTAAAATGTTCCAAGAAATGTTTTTTTTCTTCAAAAATTGACAAAAAATACTTGGAAAATAAATTTGGATAATTTTGTTATATATATAATATGTAGACATGTCAAATTGTCCAAATCTAATCGAATTTTGCTCATACCTAGTCATAATTTTGTAAATTTGTGTAAAATATGTCAAATGTTGTGATTTTTGGTGATTTTGTTACCCTTTTTATTAAAAAATCGTGCAATCCACCCCCTATATCGTAATGGAAAGTTTCAGCCGCATAACTAGCTACGTGACTCACATTGTTTTGAGATTTTTTGACTTGTGCACCGAGACGATAAAATGGCGTCATTGCTCGATGCGGAAAGTGCCTTCCGACTCTTGTTTCTAAGTGAAATTGAGGATGCAGAAGAGTCGGAAGGCTTATCTGACGATGAAGACAGTGATGGTGATTTGTTAGTACCTGGCCCCAACCCAGAAGAGGCCCAGGGAATTTTAGAACCTGCTGAAATGGATAGCGTGCTTTTAGAAATTCCTGAGATGGTGAGTGCATTTTTCAAATATCATTCATAGGCCTGGCCTAACTAGCCTAGTGCGCATCTAAGATAAAACATAAAAGCCTATAATTTAGCTGGGATTATTTACTTGTAAGGATTATAAACAAGTAAATGGGTCACTAAAATCTGAGGTAATAAACATGAATTGTCCTTTTTATAGTAATTTTGGATGAAACTATGAACTCCAACCCCTAATTGTACAGCCAAAATGTCCATATACCTATTTATGAAACTCCATATTGGGGACAATAGACTTGTTGAGGGTAAGACTAGACACTTGCTGAGGGAAAGAAACTCATGTTGATGGTAAATCAGTCCAATTTAGGGGGGTTCCTTTATTTTGAAGCAATTTGGACGCTGGAATGGGCCTGGGGGGGGGGGGCTGCATTACCCCTGGTCCCCCTCCCCATGGCTACGCCACTGTTGTAGTAATTATTGAATTACTTTTTATATCCCATCAGACATTGCGGTTTCTATTTGCGATATATAGACCCAATGTACGGGGCAGGATTCATTCATGTAAAAAATGGATGCTATTCAAATTTATTTCAACAGAATTTTGCTATTTTTTTTGCAGGTACAAGAAGAGGTATATTTTGAAGCAATTTGGACCCTGAAAGGGGGCTTTTTTTAGGGGGCTGCATTATTTCTGGTCCCCCTCCCCATGGCTACGCCACTGTTGTAGTAATTATTAAATTACTTTTCATATCCCATCAGACATTGCGGTTTCTATTTGCGATATATAGACCCAATGTACGGGGCAGGATTCATTCATGTAAAAAATTAATGCTATTCAAATTTATTTCAACAGAATTTTGCAATTTTTTTTGCAGGTACAACAAGAGGTATATTTTGAAGTAATTTGGACCCTGGAAGGGGCCCTTTTTTTGGGGAAAAGGGGGCCTGCTTTGCCCCTGGTCCCCCTCCCCATGGCTACGCCACTGTTGTAGTAATTATTGAATTACTTTTTATATCCCATCAGACATTGCGGTTTCTATTTGCGATATATAGACCCAATGTACGGGGCAGGATTCATTCATGTAAAAAATGGATGCTATTAAAATTTATTTTAACAGAATTTTGCTATTTTTTTTGCAGGTACAACAAGAGGTATATTTTGAAGCAATTTGGACCCTGAAAGGGGGCTTTTTTTTTGGGGGGGCTGCATTAATTCTGGTCCCCCTCCCCATGGCTACGCCACTGTTGTAGTAATTATTAAATTACTTTTCATATCCCATCAGACATTGCGGTTTCTATTTGCGATATATAGGCCCAATGTACGGGGCAGGATTCATTCATGTAAAAAATTAATGCTATTCAAATTTATTTCAACAGAATTTTGCAATTTTTTTGCAGGTACAACAAGAGGTATATTTTGAAGTAATTTGGACCCTGGAAGGGGCCCTTTTGGGGAAAAGGGGCCTGCTTTGCCCCTGGTCCCCCTCCCCATGGCTACGCCACTGTTGTAGTAATTATTGAATTACTTTTTATATCCCATCAGACATTGCGGTTTCTATTTGCGATATATAGACCCAATGTACGGGGCAGGATTCATTCATGTAAAAAATGGATGCTATTAAAATTTATTTTAACAGAATTTTGCTATTTTTTTTGCAGGTACAACAAGAGGTATTCACTGAAACTGTCGCTGAGCAAGAGGACCAGCCACCTGCTACTCCTTCACAGCCCAAGAAAAAAAAGAGGGGCAGACCCCTAAAGCCGCACCCAGTACCCAAATCCTGTTGTTCCGCTGCAATGGTATGCCCATCATCACCACAAAGAGGGAAGCCCATTGCAGCGGAGATGAGATTATTTAAAGAGAGGGAGAGCAGGCGGCAGACTCGGTTGCAGGAGATCAAGAGATCAGCTGACATTCCTGCAGCTGAGCAACAACAACAACGGTGGGAAGTGCTGTTGGAAAGCGACCGGGACAGACATGTGATTTTCCATACATGGGAATGGGAAGATGAAAATGAAGTAAGTTGAGTGAATAAATTTGCACGATAGATTTCTTTTATTTGAAACAACAAGGTATAGCAGATAACTTTGCAAATTTGGAGAGCAGAAAGATGTACACAAGTGGATAATATTTATAGACTGTTTGACTATAAGTGCTTATGCCAAGCATCCATGGATGGGTACCGGCACCTTAGAAATATTCATCATCATTATTATCATAATCATTGTCAAATGAAGAAACATACAGCATGTCTAACAATTCTTTCCCATTCTAGGTCATTGAAATAATTAATTCAATTTGAATTTGGATATATTTTGTTTTCTTTCTTCATCGGCAGCTTCACATCAACAAAGATGTTCTATTCACTGGTCGCAGTGAGTTGTCAGCAGCTGCTATGAGGGCCGTTTCATAGCTGGATTATCTGAAACTGTATCTGACCGATACAGTTTTTGATAATTTAGTGAAGGAGTCCAACCGCTATACCATTCAGGTGAGAGGGGTGCATGCTAATTTTCAACCTTTCACAAGGGCAGAAATGATGGCATTCATCGGATTGACACTGAGCATGGGGATAAAACCAATGCCTTCTGTGGTTGATTATTGGTCAACCAATGAATTATTTCACATGTCTTTCTACAGTTCAGTGATGTCTCGGAACCGCTACCAAGAGATAGCACGATTCCTCCATGTCATTGACAATAGGAGGATGATCCGAAACGCTGGTGGAAGGGCTGTCGACAAGTTATTCAAAGTGCGTCCCTTACTAGATAAACTTGTTGAATCCTTTGCATCGCACTACAAACCAGGTATGGATTTGTCTGTTGATGAACAAATGATTGGAACAAAATGTAGAATCAGTTTCCTTCAGTATATGAAGGACAGGCCTACTAAGTGGGGAGTAAAGGTATGGGCATTGTGTAGTGTGTCAAATCATTACTTGTTGAACTTTCAGATTTACACTGGTAAGATAGAAGGCACTGAAGAAACAGGTCTGTCCTTTCGTGTTGTGAACGAGTTGATGATACCTTACCTTGATCAAGGTCATTGTCTGTATATGGACAACTTTTACACCTCACCAGCCTTGCTGTATCATCTACTCGCTCACAAGACACTGGCAGTTGGTACAGTTCGTCAGAACCGTATCAACATGCCTACTCGATTGCAGTCATCCAGACATGAAATCGAAAAAGGACAGTCACTTTTCCTCAAAAGCCATGGTATGACAGCTTGCAGATGGAAGGACAAGAAGGATGTTTTTTGCTTGTCAACTGTCCATGGTAATGGGACGAAGGAGGTCGAACGCACAGTGAAACTCGGTGGTAATGAAAAAGAAAAGGTACAGAAACCTTGTGTGATTGTTGATTACAACAATGGCATGGGTGGAGTCGATGTGTTTGACCAACTGTTGTCCTACTATGCTCTTGCCCCAACATCAAGAAAATGGTGGAAAAAGGTATTTTGGCGATTGATTGATATGGCAATTATCAATTCTTACATTTTATATAAGAAAAACAATCCTCAGAGTGCAAAACATAAGGACTTTCGAATTAATTTGGTTATGCAGTTGTGTGCATCACAAAGAGCACACCTAGCCGAGAAAGACCTAACTGGACAACAAGATAGCCCTGATAGATTGAAAGGTACTCATGAGAAGTCATATCTCACCTTCTTCTCTGGTAAACTATGTAAGGTTTGTGGCATCAAAACACTTTGGGGTTGTTTATCTTGTTGTGACAGCATTCGCATTCACCCTAGCAACTGCGCAGGAATTTATCATCGTTTTTTACATTATAAAGAAGAGTACCTGAGACGTCTGGCTGTGGAATAAGACACAGGGCTATCACCAAGACTGAGGATATTTTTTGGGGGATTAATTGCCATATCAATTAGTTGTTTGAATCCCTTCAGTTGGCCGAACACACTTTTCTGTTTCCTTACAACCTCCAGGAACAAACAAACAACATCAATCTGTTTATTCTCTGCATGTTGCCATACCAGGTTGTAAGTTCAACACCTGTGCGTTTTCTTCTCACTTGCGATATTGTTTCTTTATTGTAAGGGACATGGAAACAATATCGAGGGTAGACTTGTATCAATCGACAAATTCCTACTTAGTTTTAGGGTCACTGAGCTGAAGTAAGTCATGCTGAATTTAATTCATTAGTTGATTCTGCCATTTCAAGTGTCAATCAGTAGATAATGGTTGTAAACTATGGCATTGTAAAAGCGGTTGAACTTCTGCCATCCTGCATTGCTGACAGTCTCCCAACAGCTCTCCTCACCAGGTCCTCTTGCTCATCTATCCGTTTCAGCAGACTCTGTCTTCATCATTTTTTGTTTATGTATATATATATAACTTTGTAATTTGCATTTGTAATTCTGATCAAGTGTATAATTATAATTCAATAATTCAGTTCAATTTATTTTCTGGTGTTTTGTTTTTTAGATTGTGACAAACTACCCACAGTTGCATTGGGAATGGTAAAATTCTTCAATTTCGTAATCAAAATATCTTCACCAGGTATTACAATAAGCATCTTGGGTAGTTTGTCACAACTTTGTAATATTGTAAGCTGGGTCCCTTATGGTTAAATTGTTAGGGTAGGCCTAGTGTTATTATAAAAAAGCCAGAAGACCCACCCCAACACTCCACCCCATCCTGTAGTTCCTTGGAAACAGTTCAAATTGTATTTCTCATAAGTATTTTCCTGTATTTAGACAAATTTGTTGACATTTCATACACGGAACCAACTGTCAGTGAAGGATACCAAGTTTAGCAACGTCAACATGATTACTGATGTTCTGAACCATTTTGAGTACCTTTTCACCAAGAATTCCTAATAGGATCAACATAAGTAAGTTTCTGAAAGACATCCAGCATAAGCTGAATAAATAAAAGTATTTTCAAAGTTTTCAATGGCTGAAATTGGGTCATAAACTGAAAATTTCAAGTCTGCGCATAATAAATGAGGTAAATTAGCTAATTTGCATATCATTTGCATAACATTTTTATTGAAATAATGGTGTAATCATTTCCTTTTTATATTATATTAGTTTTGTGCATCATAGAATGGAACAATGCATGTTTATGGGAAATCATACTGCCAAATCCTATCAGATAGATCATTGGCAGAATAAGAGGTACATTTTTAGGGCAAAAAGGTCAACAAAATTATAATTGACAAATGAATTTTTTTCTGGCTCCTAAAAAATCAAGAGTAGTATCAAATAAAAGGACCTTCTTTTAACAATTCATAAAATCTATCAATATTTTTTTTGTAATTAGCCACAAGAGAGCAGAATATCACAAAGATAGCAGTTTTAGGACGTCTAATAACATGAAATAATGACCTCATTTGCATAAATTTGCATATTTGACCACAAAATTATGCAAACCAAGGTAAAGTCTAAAGTGTTAGCTTTCATATAAAATGAACTTGTTACAGTAGAAAATGAAAAGAAATGTGTGAAAAAGCCCATTTTCCAAAAGGTTCCCTAAAATAACACTTCAATCTCAAATGCTCTGGTAGAGTAAGGGTTAAACTTACGTTTCATAATAACAACATGAACAAAATTGTATGTAAACATTTAATTCTTTTGCAACAGATCTGATTATAATGAATACAGTATGCCCCTTCCCCGTTTAATTTATATGCATCAATTTTTAATTTCAACTTGAACATCTACGGACAGGCACCATAGAATAAACAACAATGGTGATACGCATATCCTGTCTCAATCCCACGTTGAACAGGCGTATTCTAGATTTTTGTGCGCAGCGTGTACATGTAAATACACTTTGATGATCCATTTATGCAGGCGCACGTTGAAAACTGTACGCTATGTTACATCAGTTTGTTTCCAGTTGCAGTTGTAAAAGTTATGAGAGAAACAACGATAAATGGTCAAATTTCGAAGGAAAACAAAAACAAGATTTTTTTTCTTCAGTTTGTTCAAAATTGTGAAACAAGAGGTCAAATTGTGCCTGAGAGGTCAGATCATTCTAGAGGTGGAAAGGAAACAGAGGGGGAGAATATGAAAAAATACAAGAACAAAATGTCAGAAAGCTGCGATCCAGAGACGAGGTGTATGGGTGAAAAAGAACAAAGTAGAGAGAGGGGGTGGAAGAGGAAAATTAAATATGGTTGTAGAGGGAAGCATGATGAAGGAAGGAGATAATTTTATCTGGAGGTTTTTTTCGGAAGAACTCAGCAATTGAGTTGTGGGCAGCGAGGGAAGCTCTAGGAAGGTTGTACAGGGGGAAAGCAAGGAGAATGTAATGAACTGTGAGGGTACAATGGCAATTATTGCACAGGAGGTGGGGGGAGCCAATAAGGAGGTGGAAGTGAGTGAGGTGGGTGTGACCTATTCTAAGCAGGAATATAAACGTTGTCACTACGAGAGAGGTTATTGATGGTGGGTTTCATCGGAATGGTGGGCTGGATGACGTGGAGTTTGTTATCAATTTGTGAGTTCCACAAGGTTTGCCAGCGGTCACGAACAAGAGAAGCGATAAGTGTTTTGATGTCAGAAAAGGTTTTGGGGAAAAGGGGTAGAGGGGAGGTTGAGGGCAAGCTTAGCGGCTGTATCAGCCCTGTCATTGCCAGGGATGCCAACATGGCTGGGTATCCAGAAATATTGCAACTTGTCGGCTGAATACATCATAAATAATTATATGAAATCAATTTTCATATGTGGAGAATTGCGAGAAACTGGCAGCCCTGCCACTTATTAATATGCCATACTCAAAACTCAATCACAATTGCAAGTGCTGAAATGTGTGTATGTTCAATGTTCCAAATAAAATATCTTATCACACGATTCATGAGATATGTATTGAAAAACTGAAACACTAAATCATTTATATGGATCTGCCAGAGCAATTACTGTAATTCTTATCCACATCCTAAATTGTCATATAAACTGCATTTAGATTTCAGCTAAAAATCTATCAGCTACTCACAATTTCTAATGAGAAAACCATCTGTAAAATGACTTGAAATGGTCCTTTCTGGGAATAGCACAAAGGCTGAGTACAAAGTGTACCATCTATCACTAGCTGACCATACACAAAGCAAAGATCACACATAACAGTCAAGGAGAACTCAACCTTCAGTCCAAGAGAATTCTACAAAGCACCTGTTCCCTCATTTTATAAGTAAACAGTCGGACCATGGAGCTATTTCAGTTAATAGCTCCATGGTAGGACATACAATGTTACCGCAACACATTTGTAGTAAGGAATGATAAAAACATCATTAAAACTGAGCTGATCACTTGAAAAAAGAATAATATTCACAGAGGATTCCTAGAATTGGTCTAAAAGGACTTTACGTCATCTTTTATCATCCTTTACATTAAAACTAATGTGCTTTCCTTCTGATTGTTAAGGCAATTTATTCAACTGTTAATTGGGAAGGGAGAGGTATACTTTATAGTAGTTTCATTGTTATTACATGAAATTGGCCCAACAAAATGCCTTAGGAGTTTACATTTCAAGGTACAGTATGTGCAATCTTTGGCTAAAGCGAACACAAGGGCGTTCATCATACAGTATAACTACCTGCAGTATGTATCAAACCACCAAACATGACTTCAGCTTAGTTACTGTATTGCCCTGCCCCTCATTCACCTTCTTCAACAAGGGTAAGACAAATAAAGGAGGAGTGGGGTAAGGAAAAGGGTTGAGATGATTTTTAACAGCACAATTATTTTATGAATGGGACATTACTTCAACTTTCTCCTGCAATAAACTAGAATAGATTAAAAAATCTACAAAGAGACCATGTGTGCAAAATAAGAGATATTGGAGTATTGGTATAACTGTTCCAATAAGCTTTGTCAAAATTGTTGAAACACTTGACAATGAAACAGCGTCGAAATAATGAATGTCTTTACATTTGATATATGTAGAAATAGACAGAGCCCCCTCCCCTGTTCAATGTTGTTAAAATATGATCGTCTCCTTTATTTACTGCAAATCAAAATTACTTTTTCTCCAACATTGAATGGGGGGGGGGGGGGGAAGCATCAGTGGTAATGAGGTCCTGAAAAACAAAATAAAGTAAACCTTAGGATATTTTTGCGCGAAAAGTTTTTCTTATTTACAATTACGACAATAAATACCATAACATTTTTATCCACACATACAAAAAAGAAAATGCTCTGCAATGACTGTGTTAAAAAATTGAGGAATTCTGAGGTGTTTTAAGTCATTTTAGCAAAGATGGTAGTAGGTCAAAAAGGAGCAAATTGCACATCAAAATTGTGCAACAGTAATTATAATCCATGAAGAATATTTACTGCCTTCCAATAACAAAGTACATGTATCTTTCCATTAGAGCTGTGAGCTGTCACAATATTGGTAAATTAGGTATGATAACAGACAAAAATGTCATGATATATCGCGATATCTGAATTATGATCACTATTTAAGGCTAGTTGGTAGCCTGACAAGGCTAGTTGGTAGCCTGACAAGGCTAGTGACAAGGCTAGTTGGTAGCCTGACAAGGCTAGTTGGTAGCCTGACAAGGCTAGTTGGTAGCCTGACAAGGCTAGTTGGTAGCCTGACAAGGCTAGTAGGCAGCCAGACAAGGCTAGTAGGCAGCCAGACAAGACTAGTTGGTAGCCAGACAAGGCTAGTTGGTAGCCAGACAAGGCTAGTTGGTAGCCTGACAATGCTAGTAGGTAACCAGACAAGGCTAGTTGGTAGCCTAACAAGGCTAGTTGGTAGCCAGACAAGGCTATTTGGTAGCCTGACAAGGCTAATTGGTAGCCAGACAAGGCTAGTTGGTAGCCAGACAAGGCTAGTTGGTAGCCAGACAAGGCTAGTTGGTAGCTTGATAAGGCTAGTTGGTAGCCAGACAAGGCTAGTTGGTAGCT
This sequence comes from Chiridota heheva, assembly GCA_020152595.1. NCBI lineage: Eukaryota > Metazoa > Echinodermata > Holothuroidea > Apodida > Chiridotidae > Chiridota > Chiridota heheva. The sequence goes on from JAIGNY010004469.1 coordinate 144,919, forward strand.
TGATAAGGCTAGTTGGTAGACCTAGTTGTTACTGCATAGCAGTGCCTTAGCTTCGCCGTTTCAGAGGGGTGGCCCGCCCCACCACTTATCAGGGAAACAAAAAATCTTTTAAAATAAAAAAATATATATATCTTTAAAAACCTAGTAATTTCAATTAACCATACATGGATACAGAACACAGAATGATAGACTAGTAAGAAATTGTCCTATTGATGGTCCTTATCAGTCAGACTAGTTTCATTCTGATGTATGATTATAGCTAAAATCCCACAGCTTCACCAGGGACTTACGCCTTAAGGGGCCCCCTGGACCCCATGCCAAAAAAGGTGCAGTGATTCGCATGCACATTAATGTGCCCCTCAACAAATCTAGCACTCTGCCCATTTTCCAATCAAGCTAGGGGTCTGCATAGGACTTCGTGAGCACTGATTCAGTCACAATGTTTATGAGAATCTGCTTCAATGTTGCTTAAATATGCACTTTACATGTAGTAATGACATTACACGATACTGTATGTTGGTCAGCGTATTTTTGATACCATGGAAAAAGCAATATGACGATATCGCGATAATTGATATATTGTACTGACAGCCATACTTTCAATTTTGCATTCCGTACATTCCCTAACAAACGCCCTAAGGGTTGTAATATTTTCAAAAAGGGGAGCGTTTTTTGGAGGTTGAATTTCAAATGTACTTACAGAATTTTCACATAACCCATTAAAGTACTACAATTTTGACCACAAACCATCCATGATGGTCCATATTAGCAAAGAAAGTCACAAACTTCGAGTATCTAAATAGACTGAAAAAAATACTTAGAAATTAACAAGCATGGTTCAAAAGTGCTTAAAAAGATGTAAAATTGAAAGTATCAGCGAGTAAATGCGCCGTGATTTAAACTGTTCTCTTGACAAGTTTCAACGCTGTAGGCCTATACAGATTTTTGAAAAAGTGCGCCACCGCTCCATATTTTCTCGCTCTCCAAACATGGCTACTGTCTGTGAGAAGCACGCTGAAATCTAAGCTTTTTTCAAACATTTCTGTGACTGTATTCCGTACCTTTTCTTCAATTTTTGTGTACTTTATTTGACGCATCAGGACATATTTGTATTTGTTTGTAGTGGACATAACAATTCAAGCATTCTTGTTCAAGTATTTCTGGGTCAGTTTTACAACTTGTAAAACGAGTGTTACAGGGTCTTAGCCTAACGTAATAGTCAGTGAGACTGAAGCCTAATGTTGTGTTGTTGTTTTGGCCGCTTGTGTGCTTTTGTAAAGTGAATTTGTTTATAATTTATTCACTGTTTCTGGATAAATCTACACATTAAAAAGTCTATGTTTACAAGAATTATAATAGATTCTGTGCAAAGTCAGCTCCGTTTGTGATGATTTTCAACTGTAGCCTAGGCCTTGTTCTCATTGATACCTGTGTGTTTTGAACAAAGAAACGGTTGTCAATGCAAAAAAAAACATAGGGGGCATTTATTAGAGGGGCATTTATTAGGTAATATACTGTAATTACATAACATCTGTCACTTTCCTGTGAAAAACTACCATAATTCTCTAAAGTGAAAATAAATAAGTATTTTTTTTTTTTTTTTTGTGGGCAGAAAAAGCATTGCACTCTATTTTTGAACTACTGACAAATTGCATTGTGAGAGACACTGCACAGTCATTATCTTCTCAAACACACAAAACATTTATCCCTTGAAAGATAATTATCTTACATCCAAACAATTAAACTATTGCTTGAGGGAGAAACAAAATGAAATGTTAAGTTTTGGTAGTTTGTTCCCAGAAGACAAACAGATGCAAACAAACATCTGCAAAAAAAACCTCTAAAGCAATTAGTTGCCTACAGTGGCGTTGCTAATATGAAGATGATTTAAATGTACCTCATGAGGAGAAAGAAAACTATATATGTCTTGTTAAACACCTCCTTATGAAAACCCTTCATAATTCAACTTTGTCAGTTTGACTTGTGTGCAAGATTTGAAGTATCCACTAAGTGTGAATATTAAGGACAAGTATCTGTATCTTCCTGTTGGTATTAACTGCCATGCATCGCAAACGTTTAAGGGCACAAATTTATTGCACAAAATAAATAATACAATTAATAGACTGAGAAACTGAATAACCTAGTCATAGATATGAAAAGCACTTTATGTTCATAGACCATAAAATCATCAAAGGTATTTCAGCTACATAGTTATACAGGCATGTTCCTGTTGTAACAATACCTATCATGACTCGAGCTCATATTATGACAGCACCACTGACAAAAAATAGCAGCAAATAATAATATTACAACTGCTTCAACCCTTACTCTACCAGGGCTTTGAAAAAGGGGAGCCCAATTTTTGTAACTTTTTTTCAGATACATTTTCACAACTTTCCTTGCATTTTCTTTCGTTACAAGTTTGGTTAGAATAGAGGCTATAACATATTTATCTTTTGAGTTATGGCAGCAGCCAATTTAGGAAATATTGGACAAAAATATGCAAATTAAGCAATTTTCGGCTAAATTTGGTCAACAAATAGTCAATCTTTGCAGAAGTATAACTTCTTGTCAATATTGAAAACAGGGGTTTGTGTTACATATTTAGATTCTTTATGAAATTTCCTTTCCAATAATATTATTCTTTAATTTTTAGAGAAAGGAAAGATAAAAAAACATCCAAAATGATTATAGTAAAAAGACCCCTGAAAGCTGCAGCAGAAAAATGATTATGTCATGGTAACGGTTAGACTTGAATCTGGAGCGATCGCGTGCTAGCCGCGTACATTTCCTCTGCACCACGTAGTCATTCAAATAGAGGGGGTATGCCTTTATTTATATATAAAATGAAAGGAAATTTCAAGTACTTTTGAACAGCGGTTTAACAAAGTATGTGCGATGTACGGTTTGGGTAAACAATTTTTTAAGAGGAAAAAACGAGTCAAAAATGGCAGAAATTCATGAAATTTTGAAGAAATTTCTCCAGAACAAAAGAATGCAAGTAGGGTTTTTAAAAATTAGACCAGAAACCAATACTATTGTCTTAGGACTTGCATGTTTGATTTTGAAGCAAAAATGTGATCTTGAAGTTATTGTAAGATTTGAAGAAGAAAAAAAAACACATTTTTTTATATTTTTTTTATAGCAATTTCATAGTTTTACCCTTTTTCATTCTACTTTTTCTCAAAAATCTGTAATATTACCCCAATAAAAAAGTTACATTTTGTGAAAGAAATATCCAAGTACTTTTAAATGATACCAAGATTACTCCTATAGGACTGTGGTAAAGTCCCGATTTTATTTTAGAAAAGGTGGTTTGAAAACCGGCCTGGTAAAGTAAGGGTTAATAAACTATTTAAACACTTTACTTGGTAAAAGTGGTTCTAGATTTTAAACACTAGGTAATAAATATGTCACTGGTGTTCTTCTAAAATAAAGTGCAAGCATTTTACTGCTTGGATCCTTTACATCACTGTGACCTCTAACATTCAACTGTCATCATGCAAACAATTACACTGTACTTTTCAGGATTAAATTAAGATTCAATCGATTCATGATTCATAGGAAAAGAATGACAAAACTCAAAAGGATCAACAAAAGTTATTTCCATCCACAACCCATTTGAACCTTACCTTTTAGGGTAAAAATTTAAAAGATCAAATCACAGGATTCAAAGATACTGGAAAAGGTATAACCCTTTTTGACAAGTCATGAGGAGTTTGCCAAACACTTTGCAAATTCTACTACTTTGATATTGGTCACAGGAGATTTGTAAAAAATGAAAAAAGGATTTCTTTTTAAATTAATTGTTTCACTTTTCACTACTGTATGTGACTGTGCATGGAAAATTATGCAGGCCTTCAAAAAGGCAATATTTGACCTGGTAAGTATGATCCCCAGCAACATCCAATCCCCGCTTCCCAAACTCAAATCATCCTTGAAGGGAAAAAATGCTGATCCATGGACAATAAAGGAGGATATTTATGCAAAAGAAAGACTGAGCAACAAAATATCTTAAGCAATTCTATCACCCTTACTCAACTTCTACCTAGGATTTCTTACAGCATTGCTTGAAAAATATTCATTGTTTCACATACATTCTGTCATTGTTTGCCTTTTTTATTTAAAGAAAAATAGATCACAATTTGGAACCAGCAAGTAACTTTGGGTGTGGTTCTCATGCCGTAAATCTCAATGGACTGTTATTCGGTTAAACCAAGATTGTTGAATTTTTGTGTATTTACCTTCAAATTACGAGATTCCTAAAAAATGGGCCGACACACTCTGTGTAATTACCATCACAGTATATCTACAATCTTATACACTCTGAGAGTGTTTGATTTTTTTTTGGATTTTTTTTCTGTGGTGGTGGTGTTAGCTTGGGATTTTTATAGGGTCACTAACCCTACTTAGCCCATCATATTGTTATGTTATGTTACTTAAATCATACAGCAATAAACCTGTGCTTAGATGATATACTTTGAACACTATCTTCAAGTTTGATTGAGTTTGGTTTGGTTTCTTGAGGTTTAACAGCACCACGACGGGTTTTTAAGTGAATAATGATGAGAGCTTAATGTGTTTGTTTGTTTGATGAGGTCTTAACGGCACCACGACAACGAAGGTCAAATTGTGCCTGAGAGGTCAGATCATTTTAGAGGTAGTAAGGAAAGAGACCAGGGGGAGAATGAGAGAAATTCAAGAACAAAAGCCAGAAAGCTGTGATCGAGAGAGGAGGTGCATGGGTAAAACAAAAAACAAAGTAGAGAGGGGGTGGAAGAGGAGAATTAAATATGGTTGTAGAGGGATGCATGCTGAAGGAAGGAGACTATTTTATCTGGAGGATTTTTTTGGAAGAACTCAGCAATTGAATTGTGGGGAGCGAGGGAAGCTCTGGGAAGGTTGTACAGGGGGCAAGCAAGGAGAACGTGTTGGATTGTGAGGATGCAGTGGCAATTGTTACAGAGGGGTTGGGGGTAACCAATAAGGAGGTGGGAGTGAGTGAGGTGGGTGTGACCAATTCTAAGACGGGTAATATGAACGTTGTCGATACGAGAAAGGTTGTTGATGGTGGATTTGATCGGGATTGTGGGCTGGATAACATGGAGTTTGTTATCAATTTGGAAGTTCAATAAGGTTTGCCAGCGGTCACGAACAAGAGAAGCGATAAGTGGTTTGATGTCAGAGAGGGTTTTGGGAAAAGGGAAGGGAGGAGGTTAAGGGCAAGCTTAGCGGCTGTATCAGCCCTGTCATTGCCAGGGATGCCAACATGGCTGGGTATCCAGAAGAAAAGAACACTTTTCCTGCAGAGGGTGGGAGAAAAGAGTTTCCGGAGGAGGAGGTGGCAGGTGAGGTTATCCCATTTAAGATTGAGTAATGAAGTAAGAACAGCCTTTGAGTCAGAGAAAATGGCAAAGTGACTAAGAGGGAGTACTCAATAAAGTTGAGGGCGAGGAGAATGGCCTTAGCCTCGGCTGAAAAGATGGATGAGTGGTCAGGAAGTCTGCTACTGAGGGTGATGTCTTGGATGATGGCAGCAGCAGCTGTCTTGTTGCCTTCCTTGGAGCCATCAGTATAGATGGAGGTGTAATTTGAGAGTTGGTCTTTGATTTGGTTGTGGAGATTGATGAAGAGATTAGGGTGAGTTTGAGTTTTGTTATAAGTGGAGAGGTCTAGGTGGACAGAAGGAAGGGGGTGGCCCACAAGGCGGAAAAGTGGGCCAGGAGTAGGTGCCGAGAGTGGCGGGGTTGATGCCAAGTTGAGAGAGGTCTGATTTAATGCGTAAGCTGAAGGGAGGCGATAGGGTTTTAGTCCTATCAAAGAGGAGGAGAAATTGGGGTACCTAATGAGGTTGTAAACAGGGTTCTGGGTGTTGGTGAGGACTCTAAAAGCATAGGAGAGGCTAAGCTTTTTACATCTAAGTAGAAAGGGGGTTGGCTTCAACATGAAGGCTAGTGATTGGGGAGGTCCTGTAGGCTCCTAGACAAAGCCTGAGGGCTTCATTTTGGATGGTGTTAATGTGGTTGAGGTATGAGTTGTGAGCGACACAGTAAACAATATTGCCATAGTCAAGCTTGGCACGAATGGTGAGCCTGAAAATTTTGAGGAGAGAGCATTCGCTCCCCAAGTAGTGTTGGAGAGCAGTCGGAGGATGTTGAGGGAGCTATTGCATTTTAGTTTCAGGTTGGTGATGTGTGGCTTGTAGGTGAGCTTGGGGTTTAGAGTTAGACCAAGGAACTTTGTGTTTTCAACTTTAGGGATGCGATTCCCATTGAGTACAAAGTTCGGGTTGGGGTGGAGGTTGTTGAAATGACAAAAGTGCATGCAGACTGTCTTGTCTTTGGAGAATTTAAAACCGTTATTGTTGCTCCAGACTTGCAGCTGATTGAGGCTGGTTTGGAGCCTATTTTCAACAATAGGAAAGCTAGGGGAGGAGTAGAAGATGGTGAAGTCATCCACGTGAGGGTACGTTTGATGCTGGGGCCAAGGTCATTCCGATGTCATTAATGCTCAGGTTGAAGAGAGTGGGGAGAGGATGCTGCCTTGGGGGACGCCCTCTTCTTGGGGTACGGCTTGAAGAGGGTGTGGCCAATCGAACTTGGAACTGCCTGGGTGAGAGAAAGTTTTGAATAAAGATGGGGAGGTGGCCTCTGAGGCCAATGGTGTGAAGTTTCTGGGTAATGCCGTATTTCCAAGTAGTGTCGAAAGCTTTCTAGAGGTCAAAAAATATGGCAATGAGGTGTTCCTTTTTGCAAAGGATTCCCGGATAGCGTGTCGAGCGTAATTAACTGGTCTAGGGTATTGCGGACGTTTTGGAAGCCGCTTTGGTGAGAGAGGATTCTGTTGGTCTCGAGGAACCAGTTTAGTCTCTGATTAATGATCTTTTCCATAATTTTACAGAGACAGCAAGTAAGGGCGATGGGTCGGTAGCTGGTGGGGTCGGTGCTATCCTTCCCGGTTTAAGGACGGGGATGACAATAGCTGTCCTCCAGATAGGGGAAAGGAGTGTGAGGACCAAATGTGGTTGAAGATGGTGAGTAGGGTAGTGGTGGCCTTGATGGGGAGGTGTTTCAGAAACTGATAGGGGATGTTATCTGGGCCCTTGGAGGTGCAGCCAGCGTCGTTGATGGCTTGGTTTAATTCAGAAAGGGTGAGAGGGGTGTTGTAGCTTTGGAGTTGTCAGAGGGAAAAGTGATTCTCCGGGCTTCATCGCAAAGCTTTTTGATTTTATAAGCATTGGAGTAGTTGGTCGAGGACGAGATGTTGCTGAAAGAGGCGGAGGTGGTCAACGATGTCCTTTTTTGCGGTGAGAAGGTCTCCATTCCAAGAGAGATGGGAGATGGAAGATTTGCCTACTCTGCCGTGGAAGCTGTTAACCATTCTCCAAATCTTCTTAGTGGGGGTGTTGGTGGTGAGAGAAGAGATAAAGTTGTTCCAAGTGTTGGTTTTACTGTCCTTGATAGTGCGTCTGGCCTTGGCACAGCTGATGCGAAAGAGGTTAAGGTTATGGGTGGTCGGGTTAGTTTTAAAGTTCCTGAGGGCTCTTTTCCTGTTCTTGATGGCAGTTTTGCAGTCATCCGAGAACCAGGGGTTGGGGGATGATTTGGGGTTTGGAGGTTTTGGGAATTGAGCAGGTGGCGATGTTGATAAGGATATTACTGAAGTTAGACATGGATCCTCATCCTCAAGAAAATGGGGAGAGAGGTGTGAGTCACAGAGGGTTTCAAAAGGGACCAGTCAGCCTTGTCGAGGTTCCAATTGGGGTGTGCTCAGTGGGGATTTGAAGATTGAGTGTATAAGAAGAGGGTAATGATCACTACCACAGAGGTCAGCAGTGACTCTCCAACTAAAATCAGGGAGGAGGTTAGGGAACAGATAGACAGGTCAATACAGGTGAGAGAGCCTGTGGCAGGATGAAGGTAGGTCGGGAGTTAGTGTTCAGTAAGGACGGGCTGTGCTGACGGAGAGCGTTTTTGATGAAGTTGCCTCTAGGGGTGGTGGTATTAGAGCCCCACAGAGGGTTGTGAGCGTTGAAGTCACCAAGAAGGATGAAGGGGTGGGAAGCTGAGAGATGAGGTTGTTAAGGCTGGTTGGTTGAATGTTGGTGTTGGGAGGGAGATAGATATTGCAGAGAGTGAAAGTTTTGTGGAGGGAGATAGAAATACAGATGGCCTGAAGGTCGGTGTGCACACGAACAGGGCTGTGTGGGATATCGTGTCTAACGAGAATGGAGACGCCACCACAGGCCCTGTCAGCATCCACTTGATGTTTGTGATAGCAAGCAAAGTTGTTGAGGAGTAATGGTCGGTGGTTTTCAAGAAAGTTTCTTGTAGGCAGAAGACGATCGGGTTGAAGGTGGAGGCCAGAAGGTCAATTTCTTCAGAATTGGCCTTTAGGCTCCTAATGTTCCATTGTATGATGTTGTGGGTGTTATTGTAATTGTTTGTGGTGTATGCCATAAAGGAGGCGGGGTTATCTGGAGGAAGATCTGTTGGGTCTGAGTTGGCTTGTTTTTTCTTTTGATCTGTTTCTTTGGGAGCGATTGTTTTTGAAAATTGGACGAAGTATGATCGGTGTGTTGTAATCAACAATCCATACTCTCTTCAGTGTGGGTTTGGGAGGTGGGTTGTTTGTTGATTGGTTGTTTGTTGATTGGTTGTTTGTTGATTGGTTGTTTTTTGGTTGGTTGTTTGTTGGTTGATTTGTTGGTTTGTTGATTGTTTGCTTGGCTGGTTTTAGCTTGATGTATGAAGGTATTAGTGGTGTTGGTGTAGGGGCGGTAGGGGCTTTAGAGTAGGAAGGAGGTTGAGGAGAGAAGTGGTGGTGGAGGTGGTGTGGGTATTGGGTGTGATTGGGTTGTTGGAAATGGTGATGGGCTTAGGACTAGGTAAGAAGAGCCAGGTGAGGTCGGTTTGGGCATGGGGGTTAGTTTTTGTTGTGTTAGTTGTGTTTGGGCGGAATTAGAGTTAGAGGAGACTACGTTTGAGTAGGAAGGCTTGGAGTTAAGAGAAGTGAGGAATTGTTTCCTGGCCTCAGGGTAGGTTATGTTGGGGTTAAGGGTTTTAAGTTTTGTTATTTGTTTTTCCTGAAGCCAGGTGGGACAGTCTTTCGAGAAGGAGGGATGGTTTGCTGGGTGTTTACCGTCACAATTTGTGCAGAGTGGGGTTGGTGCAGGAGGTGTTGTCATGGTCGGGGCTCCGCAGTTACCACAGCTTGGCTGTGGCAGGAGTTTTCCGTGGCCATACCTCTGACAATTATAGCAACGTAAAGGGTTAGGAATGTAGGGGCGGCCTGGATTCTCAGGTAGCAGGCAATGATGTGGGAGGGAGAGTTGGTGTTGCTAAGGTAAGAAATATGGTGTTGGTGGGAGTTTGGCTCCGTCTCTCTTTAGAAGACGACGGGCTTCAGTTACATGTTGGTTAGCTAGTTCTTGTTGGAGGTCGTCATCGGTCATGTACGCAAGATCGCGGTGCGTATAGCGCCTTTGCTGGAGTTTAGGGAATGATGGGGGTGACTGTGATGTCGATACCAGAGTTGGATAGGGTTTTGGTGGAAAGGAGGGTGGTGGCTTGTGTGTCCCTGGTGCAGTGCACCAGAGATCACCGGATCTAAGGGTAGAGACTTTGGGGAGGGTACCGACAAGGCCAAAGATGGCTTTATGGATGAGAAAGGAGAAACTTTTTAAAGCTTTCCTACTTGTTGGTGGCATGGATTATAAGGATTTTGGGGATTGGGGTTGTAGAATGGTCAATAATGGTAGCAGGTGGGTCACGGGGAGGGAAGGGGGGGGGGTCAAGTTCAAGGTCACTGCATAGGCGCTTCGTCATTATGAAAGAAAAAACCAAGGGCCGAGAGACCCGAGGCAGCTAGAAAAAAATCGCGGAACCACTATATGGGGACCGCTGTATTAGTACCGAAGGGCGTGAAAAGTCGGGACAGAACGAGGGAAAATATAATAGAAAAAAAGAAAAGAAACGATCTCACCGAGAATAAAAGCCCATCCACCGAGAAGAAAATCCGAAAATGAAGTTATAAAACAAAATGGTGCAAATTGGAGAGAAAATGGAGCGAAAATAGTTTAAGAGAATAGAAGCAGTTGTCACGTCGCTCTCGTACACACCAGCTAAAATAAAAGATGACATGTTTCATTACTTACCTTCAGTCTTGCAATAGTATCACAGAATCGTGGATTGGCATACACTCCATGAAGATGGGGGGTCTACAAACACAGATAAGAAACAAAGTCAATTTTAACACTTAAAATTTGATACTTGTAGCTTAAAATCTGAAAAATTATAGGAATCAATGAGAAAATGCATAACATGTATCAAAACATTTTCTGATGTTTAGTTCTAGTTTTACATTTTAAAAAAATTAGTCTATATTTAGTTTGTTTTATATATTTTGTTTTTGTTATTTGTACAGCGCCATAGATTATGTTTTGTTACGCATTAATGTGCGCTTTATAAGTGTAATAATAATAATAGCAGGTATGATACAAAAAACGGTTGCACATTTATTCTATTTTAAGAATTTTTCAGCAAGCTCCACCTACTCATTAATATTCATGACATCACTACCACAACATTAGAACATATTTACAAACCATAACTCACATGTGTACCACATATGGCATAAATCCGATATACTTGTTTATAAGATATATTTATATCATTTAGCACTTTCACCTATAATTAAGCCACGCTCACCATGTATTTTAATCTGTTGATAAGATAAGATTGTACACAATAACCAATAATATTATCAAACCCAGTATGATGCAAAACAGACATACAGTTGCTTCAAATTTTTTGCTTTAAGCCCCGCCCACTTATTAACTTGCATGGCATCACTAACAAAAACAATAAGGTACTTTTATAGACCATGGGCTATCTGTATACCACACATGATGTGAATCCAGTTCATAGCTCTTGAGATATCATGTTTACAAGCTTTTTGTTTACAAAATCATATTAAACCCTGCCCTCTATGCATATTAATAAAAGTCAACATTTTCATACCATGTACATATACACACTAGTTAACACTTTATTAGACCATATATGAAACAAAATAAAGTCAATCCCCACACTGGAGTTAATGAAGGTGTTTGGCGTCATCCTCTTATTGAGAAGCCCCGCCCACTGGATACTTTTTGGACGAGATGGGACTAATAAGGATTACGATCTGGAAGAGCTGTCGTAAATCCAGTCTGTCTCGGAAAGCGTTAAAAACTGAGGCGTGATAAATTTGTTATTGTGTTATCCTTTCAATGATACCAACTTTAATTATATCTTTTGGTTCTTTTTTGGGTAGATTTTTTTGAAAAGGAAAGTATATTGATTTTTTAGACACAAAAGTTGGCGTACTCCTGACTGTTTTGCCATTTTGTATTTTAATTTGGTTTATTATGCAAGTTTATAAAATTCCCCACATATTGACACCACATGCAGTTTGTATGAATGAAAAACGATAGATTGAATGAGAGCACTCATCCTCGATTTGTTTCTAATTTATCGTTATCGTCCAGTGAGTGTAGAGTAGGCCTAGCGTTCATTGACAAGATTGGATGAAATTCTAATTCTGTATGGTAATCAAAACGGTAAAATAGTTATTTTCAGAATTTTGTCTTACTTTAACATTACAAATAAATGGCCTAACTTTTTAGTACTTGGCAAGGCTAGGCTTATTTCAAGAAGTTCCATTCAAACTGACCAGGATGAAGCTACTTTTCTTCATGTGTATTGGCTAGTTAATACATTAACAGTTCAGCACGTAATACACTTAAACCTTTGCACCTCAGAAAGTATTTTAGAAATTGAGACTTTGCAACGCAGAAGGTAAACAGTGGACTAATTTTACATTTGGGGAAAAAAGGATAGGCCTAACGACGTGTTAGGGCTTACTTATTTCTTTTTTGAGCAACAAAACTATTAGTTCTATATAAGAATGTGATATAACTACTTGTGGAGTGAAGCAATTGTGGGCATAGTGACTATATCATAAATTTAAAATATAACCAGAACCAAAAGGTTTTGTGGTTCTGATGCTTTTTTACATAGACTGATTAATTTGCAAATCTTATATTAATTGTCATGTTCTTACATATCATGAAATATTTGTTCCATATTTATTTATAAACCATGTACCATGCAGATCAATAAGAATGTTGACAACATTAGCATTTGCACAATAATTAACAACATTATCATAGCAAGTTTGCTGCAAAAATGGTTGCTCATTCATTCTATTTCAAGAATTTGTCAGTAAGCCCCGCTTACTCATTAATATTCATGACATCTCTACCACAATATTAGAATATATATGTACAGACCATGACCCATCTGTTTGCCTGATATAGCATGAATCTGATATATTTTTCATGAAATATAGTATGCTGTTTACTTGCACATTCATCCAAGTCCACCATGCATATTAATGACATCTGCTGATAACATGAGCATGTGCACAATAAGCAAAAAAATTATCATGCCCAATATGAGTAAAATGGATATAGTTGCTCATTTATCACTTTTGTTTTCAAAATTATTTCAGTAAGCCCCACTCACTGGTTAATATGCATATCACCACCAAAACAACAATAGAGAGCATCTACAGACCATGGGCTATCTGTGTACTAAATATGACAGGAATCCAATTTACCGTTCTTGAGATACCAAGTTCACAAGCTCTTTGCAGCAAAATCATGTAAGGCCCCACCCACTGTGCATATTAATGAAATTCAACGTTTTTACACAATGAACATGTACACACCAGCTAACCTCATAATTTTACCAATGTATAACAAAATAAGACATCCTTTTGGGGATACACCGTATATCTTGTCCGGCCGGATAGTGATACAAATTCCGGCTCCGGCCAGATTTGCACAAAAATCCGACCGGATTTTAAAAATCTGGATATAAATATTTCTTAAAAAGATGTTGGTAATAGCTTGAATTTAAGTGATCTTTCTAACATTTAATAAAAATTACCAAAGTAAAAAAGAAAGATACAGTTTAACATGTTTCATTTATATTCTGAAAATTTTAAGCTACTGTTAGAATAAATCAATCAAACCAAGTACATGTATGTATGACCACAATGATACAACTATTGTGATGAAATAAAGATTTTTCATAGTATGGGACCTACAACAAACAATCAGTAAAACGTGGAAACATTTCTGACAGTTTTTATCAGTGTAATACAAACACTTAGCTAGATCCAGAAAGGGGTAGGCATGCCATTGACCAAAAGGGGCATTTACAAGGCATCAAGGTCACTTTAATGGCAGGTTTGAGGGCATTTGAAATGTCTCTCTCTTTAAGTGCTGAGTCTGGAACAGACATTGGCGATCATGGCCCTTCAGTCACTTCTGTTTAGAGCTAAGTGCATAAACTAATTGTTACTTAGGCTGTTGTTGGTTGCCCAGTTGTTTAAGCTTTGTACATATTTGACTCGCTGCCTTCCTCTGCTTCTTTTGCCCTCAATTTTCCCATATACTGCAAGCTGTTCTAACCCACCCTCCGGATAAAAATGCCTGAAAAATTCCATCCGTCTTCTTCTGATGGCATTGAGTAGGGTGGCATTGCCTGAAGCTATCAGGACATCATCATTTGTTTTCCTTTCTGTCCAAGATATTTTCAAAATTCTCCTAATGAACCACACTACTGTAGCTTCTAATCTTTTCTTGATGTCACTGGTACTTGTCCAGCATTCACAGCTATAGAGTAGAGTAGACAAACATTTGCCTTCAAGACATGGACTTTCGTGTCCATTTCAATATTTCTATCCTTCAGAATTGGATTCTTTCTTGTAAACATGTCTTTGGCAATTGCAATGCATTTTCTGACTTCGTTAATGCACTGACTATCTGATGTTAATGTGTAGCCCAAGTACTTAAACTTGTACTTGTTTAATCATTTCTCCTTAGTTTCGTATACTACATAATGGGTTTAAAGTTGTTTTTTTAAATCACCATATATTGTTTTCTTTACATATAAAGACGGCCCTCTTTTTACTCTTCTGTACAACTTTATCCAGAAGAGACTGCAGTTTTTCTTCTGACTCTGCTACTAGCACTATGCCATCTTGCATACCATAGGTTATTCATATTATAGCCTCCAATTTTCAGCCCCTCAAGACTGTTGATGTTACAAACTATTGTTTCACTGTAAATGTTGAAAAGATCTGGTGACAAAACACACTCCTGTCTGACTCCTCTTCGGATTACCCCTAATTCAGCGTAATCTCCTTCAACTCTTATTGCTGCTTCCTGGTCCCAGTATAGGTGTCTTAAAAAAAAACTGGAATGGGCAACTGGAATTTGATGATAGGCTTGAACAAGATCGATCTTAGAGAAAACAAGTCTTTCCACTCAAGATAAGATGCAAAATTATAAATATGTGGAATATTATTATCATTATTAAATTACATTTCTACAGCACTTATTCTAACAATAACTTTAAGTGCTTTACAAAATGAATAGGATAACAATCTGGAATAGTGGCATTATTTAAGGCTCTATAATCTCCACAAGGATGCCAATCTCCAGTTTTCTTTGACACCATGTGTAATGGGGATGACCAATTGCATTGTGACTGACGAATGCCTAATTGTAATATGTTCAAATTCCCCTTTCGCTACTTTACGACAATAACGGCAAGAAAGAGGTGGTCCGCATGTAATAATGTGGTAAGTCATTTGCTTGACATTTGCTTTGCTATAATTTAAACGTATCACAGTAAGTTTGGAAATTGATTAAGCAACTTATGACATTGCGAATGCTTATCTAAAATAGCGTATGCTGGACTTGGGACTAAAAAATTGTGCTTTGCTCCTATAATGCTAAAAGATGTCATAAAATCTATCAGTTTGCAATTCTTAATATCAAGTAACAACAAATAGTAATTTAAAAAGTCTGAAACTAAAATTGGTCAAAGCACATCGGCTAAAACAAAAATCAATGAAAAACTTCTGCGAAGGCCAATACTTAATGTTAAAGACCACTCTCCATATGTAAAAATAAAAGTTTTATTGACAGCTTGTAAAGGGAGTTCCAAGACGCTTGTGATCATCAGAAAGAGATGCTGGAAATAAGCTTACTTTCGCTCCTGTATCAACAAGAAAACGTAGCCCTGTAACTTGATCTGTAACAAAGAAAAGGCGACTTGGGTTCCTGCCGTCCAGCAATCTTGCCGCTAATAGTTGGCTTGATTTTTTGACTGGTTTTATCTAGATGAAACATACTTGCATGGTTTTACACATGTATGAGCCTTCTCACCAAAATTGTGATGATACCAACATTCAGACAACTTTGAGATCTACCCCAGTTCCTGAAATTTCCTCTTGCAGAAAAACAATTTCGGCTTCTAGAGCAACCTCTGACAAAAATTATTTTGCATTTATTGATTCATCTTCTCAACTTGCATGGACAATTTCTCAACAAATGATGGAAGTTCTGAAACTTCTGAAGTGGTAGGAGGAGCAGAAGAAGAGGGTGTATCTTTGGAAGTTATCTGTGAAACCAGGAAAAACTTTCAGAATTTTGCAAAACCAGGAGAAACTTTCAGAAATGTATCTGCAAATGCAGCTAATTGTCCAAGTCAACATAATCACTGGTACTTGCTAATATCAACTACTAAGCATTATTGGGTAGCCGTTGAAGGAATAGCTGTTTAAAAATTCTGATTAAAAATGCTCTCCTAAACTATCTTCACTTAAGGAGTTGCTGCATCCTCCTTAATAATAGTGGGGGTACGATCTCAGAGTTCCTCAGCAATTAAAAGTTGATGAAGGCGCTATTGCTAAGAAGTGGAGGTGCACTTAATTAAGGCTCTCTATAAATTCTCATAGGGGTCGCTATCTGGAGGCTTAAGGAGAATATCTTGAACGTCTTGTACCGTCTGCGCTGGAAGTGTAGAAACAATGTGAGCATATTTGATTTTAGAAACAGTGATTTTACTCAGAGCAAATTGAGCCTCTGCTTGTATAAACCACAATGCTGGATCATTGGGCTTTAAAGGTACCAACTGCAGCAATTTCCTTTTCAATATCCTCATGCTCCATGTTCAGTGAGCAAATTAGATAGGCTATCTCGCTTAGGGGTCAGGCAATTATTTAATCGAGATGCATCGCCAATTTTTAAAGACCTGTTGTGTGAATATTTTATGCATAATCCCTGGTTATTACTACTACATAACACTATATCCCCTAGTGTAAATGAGCCAAGGCACTTACAATCCACAGGATGTCTTTTGTTTGGCAAGCAAAAGAGCAGCAGCATGTTCTTGCACCGAACAAAAGAGAGATTTATACTGATCAATACCTGTTGAAGGAGTTGCATTTGCTCCCCAGCACACTTGATGACCAGTTGTATGATATACACTAATGTTGTTGAATGTAAAATAAAAATTTATGTTGTTCCCATTGAACCAATAATTTCAATGTAAAAAAAGACAAACATGTCTTTGTTTTTTACTTTACAACAGTTTTACAGATCATTTACATGGAAAATATATTTATAATAATAATTCACAATGTATAAATGACTTGCCTTTTGATAAAAATGTTCTTTTTTAATGTAACTACTTAAAAATGTTTTTTTTTAATGTAACTACTTACTCCCATCACGGTTAGGCTTCCACAATAATTTCCTAACCATTGTTCCAAAAGGCCTGGTATTTAATGCACTAACCAGTGAACGTTGGTCCCTGGGAAACATTAGGCAAACTTACAAAAGATCATGTTTCATACACCCTTTCGATGAAAAAAGTTCCCCTAGCTAATAAACTACAAGATAGGTAAGATATTATTAATATTCATTTCGATTTGGATTCATTTATTTCAAACATGGATATAATTTTGCTTTCACACTTAAGTATATGGCAAAATCATTTGTGAGCGGGATCTGTTTTTCTAATATTTGTAACTCAAAACATCAAATTTCATGGAAATCGCAAGTGTTGAGTGATCATCGAGGTACTGTAGATAACAAATGTATTGTAAAAGACAATATGCGTCTATCTGGGAGGACTTGCGTAAAACAATTTCTGCTGTGCATAGTACAATTTTTAGCTCTACAAAATGAGGCTTTTCCGATGATCTTTGACTGGCCATTGGGGAGGGGGCGAGGGGAGGGGGAAAACATTCAAGTGAAATACGTAACAATTAGCTTTCCCTTGATAGGAGCATGTCTATTCTCTCCCTAAATTATATAAAGTTAAGCAACTAACATCAAAATCAAACTTTAATGTGGACATTTTATTTTCCAGCAGACTTTCTTCAAATATTTGATGGAAAGGAGAGCAAGATCCCAATATTTTCCATTAATATTACTTGCCCCTCAATCACCAAAAATCTAGTGGTCCTCTTCCCCTTTCATAACATTATCAAATTTTCGCCAAAGGCTTTAACACTTTTTGGAAGAAGGCATGTAAAGTTGTAAAAACGAACTTGTATTTTCCCCCCTCCGAAAAAAAATCACACCCACCCTAAAGATGAGGAGTAATTTTTGTGATTGTTTTTAGTTCATCAATAAGAGTTTTGTAACTGTAAGTTTTAAATGTTGTACAATCGTGGTAAGTATTTGTATTTAGCTTGTGTTTTTGTTCAAATTGTGCATGTTGAATGTTTAATATTTCCAGGATGCAACTTATCATTAAGTTTTATCGTTATAGATTTTCTGTTTTTATGATCTTGATTTTGAAACCTGCATTGCTAATTTAAAAAAACTGAGTTTAAACTTTAAAGATCATTTTGTTTTGCTGATTGAGCAAGTTAATGTTTTCGTTTGAATTTTATGCAAGTTGGTTTACTTAATTTTCAATGATACCATTGATAATATTACCATTTCCCAACTCAAACTACGACGGTCAGGGTCAGGCTGGGGAGGGGAGAGGGTCATTAATACTTGCTTGATGACAAAAACATTGTAAATTTATGATCTACCTAGCGCCTACAAAAAAATTAAAAATTAAATTGCATAGGCCTGCCTTAAAAATCAAAACGGGAGCAATAACATGGATATTTCTAATTTACACGGATTCCATACAAGGCACCACAAGTGGGATCCAGGGAAAGCTCTGAAAAATCTTTATTTACCAAGGTTAAGTCTGATTCAAATATGTACTACTGCAAATGACATACTTTTTACATATTTCAACAGCAAAATCATATACTTCAAAATAAAATTTCGGCAGTTGAGGGACTGCAGACCTTGACTTAAGGGCCATAGTTCTCCAGTGCACACTTTCAGTTGAGACTTGAAATTATTAAGTACTTAGTCATAGGCGTCACCAGAGAATATAAAAGGGGGTGTCAAATCACAAAATGATGGCGTCCTACTTTACTTTATTTCCACACACGAAGCGCGAGATAATCGGCGCCCCCGGATGCTCTGCAATTTTAGTCATTATGGAGGCCTAAAAGTGGATGGAATTTGACACGTTTTTATGTATCCTGGCATGCTTTTATTCTACACACCTGGGGTATGTGTAATTGAAAGTCCGTGGGAGTGATGCTACAGCATTCAAAGGATTGCATCATTTCAGAAAGTTTTTCTATGCTTTCTGTAAATAGTATAATTGCTGCTAGGAACTAGACCTATACCAAGGCATTACTTTATAGTCTTGGTTACTAACATATAGGTACAATCATGGGGGTTCAGGGGCAGGTAGTCCAGGGACTCACTTTGAAGCTAGAGCTGTGTACAGTACAGTATACCATCATTGCATCTACATAATTTGTCAATGTAATAACGTAAAAATACATCAATTTTCAGGATAGGACGATTTCGGGATAGGACGATTTCATAACTTCTTCAGAAATATTTTCTGATAGGCGACCCACACTCTTTGGTGACACATGTGATTTATTAAAACAACTTTAAAAACGTGACATTAAAAATTTTGTTGAAGAAAAAGGGGGTTGTTCGTAGCTCTTCCCCTACACCTCCCCTGGTGATGCCTATGATAGTTATTTTAAAGTTCTGTCAACTTCCTACATTTTGATTCATATTATGTCTTAAAAATTAAGATGTTTCAATTCAGGAAAACAGTGGTTTTAGAGACCTTTTCCCCTCCCTCACACCCACTTAATTGCTGCGAATTATGCCCATCTTATCAGATATATTTGTAGAATATTTATCTTTATTAAATAACCTAATTAAAAACATTGGCCCTGCTTCCGTCGCCTGGAGAGCGAAACAAACAAATTTAAAAATATATTATCAATAATCAAATGTATCTCTTGTATATTTCAGGGTCGTACACTGGCGTCTCTATGTTTAAAATCCTTGATGGGATGGAACTGTGAAATGAAATATGATACCACACTGTTAGTCAGCTACAACCTGGAAACTTCTTCCCCGGAATGCTATGAAACTTTGAGGGATATACTGTGTCCTTCGTCGTACGAACATGAAATGGTTTGTACATGCTTGTAGTCAATACACATGAGGGGAAAAAAATAAAGCCCACGTGGTCGGAGAAGGGGGTGTGGGGCTCTATAAAATCACTCAGCAATTTCCTTATTTTTATTAAACAAATCTTGGAAATGATAAATCAGGTTTGGATTTATATATTAGTGAGGATATGAAAATCATATCGGGGAGGGGGTTAAAAGTGAGGCTATGAAAATCATGACAGGGAATAACAGTGAAGATATGAAAATCTAGTTGGGGGAGTTAAAGTGAGAATATGAAAATCATGTTGGGGGAGTAAAAGTGAGGATATTAAAATCATGTCAGGTGGTAAAAGTGAAGTGAAAATCATGTTGGGGAGTTGGTAAACATGAGGATATGAAAATTATGTTGGGGAGCTTTAAAAAACTTTCCTGAGTATAAATGGAAAGAAAAGGTAGCGGCGGAATGGAATAAAACTATGAAGAAAATTGGATCTGTTTATAAGTGGGAACATTAAATCCATGTCTTGCAGTGAGGGAGGGGGAGACATTTCTTCAGTAGGTCAATGGAGAGAAAAGGCGATGGCTCTCATTTCTTTCAGGAATTTATTTTTTAAATCTGAAAAAGAAATTGTTTAAAGCTGCAATAAAAAAAATGCAATGTACCACTTTAATTATTGAAGCGTCACTTCATAGGGCCAATTTTCGAGCTAGAGTTTACTTTTCCATATGGAACGTTTCATTGTATTTTGGAATGGCAACATTCTAAAGGTAAAAAAACCTAATAATTATCATCTTTCTCAAGGCTTGCATGAGTTATGTAACCTCAGATAATTTTACGTAAGTTTTGATACAATGTTTAGATCACAATGTTTCAGAGGTGAGAAAAGAAATTCACATAAACAGGCTTAGAAGTTCATCGCGGAACAGGAGTTGGGTCTTGTAAGCTTGGGCGATATATCGATAGTTTTTTATATTGACCCATATCAATATTCAGTTCAAGGGTCATATCGATATATCGATATGTTTTCCACCGATATTGTACTATACTTTTTTTGATGATAAGCTTACACTGTTGCCACATGTAAATAATATATGCCGCTCCGCTTCACTTGTCATTAATTTTTTTTGTAAATATCTTGATCAAAAGTCGACTGAGACACTGATTCCACGCATTTGTATCATCCAGACTTGATTGTTGCAACAGTATCTTATTTGGACTTCCTTCTCAACAAATCTCAAAGCTTCAGCGCATTCAAAACACTGCTACCAGATAAGTTACTCTCACAAGTAAGAAATCTCACATTAAACCCATCCTCCACCAACTTCATTGGCTTCCTATATGTGAAAGAATAAACTACAAGCTTCTCACCCTCACATACAAAGCCATCCATGGTCTTGCTCCAAATTATATTTCCAACTTACTCACCTTACAATTACCAACTAGCTCACTCAGATCTAACAGTGCTATTCTCCTAAAGCCGCCAAAAATTAACACCAAGACTTATGGTGAACGTTCTTTTCAATCTGCAGCCCCCAAACTCTGGAACATTCTCCCAATCTACATCAGAAATGTCCCTACTTTAGATATTTAAGAGTGTATTGAAAACACACCTTTTCATGAGTTACCCTCATTGGACCTTGTAACTTTACCCTGCTTGTATCTTTTTAAGTATGGTTTTTTGTTCTCTTACTGTTTGTATCTTAAGGTTTTCTCATGTTATATTTGTTTATGTAAAGCGCATTGAGACCGTTTGGTGTAATGCGTTATATAAAAATGTATTATTATTATTATACATGAAGTAATAATGAAGTTAACATGACAACCAAACATGTACCTTTCCTCACTATACAGCAACAAAAAATTTGTAATTTGTAATAATATCAAAGTTGCAGGCAGTCAATAATGTTAAGTTGATTAAATAATTAATATTTCAATAAATATTACCTAAAATTATGTTCCACAAGCAGGAAAATCGTAATTCGGACATACAGTACTGTACTGGGTAGAGGTTACCATATTTAGGATCGTAGTCAGTTATTAGTTCGATGGTCCATTGGTGGAAATATTTATTTTCTTGTGTAGTAAGAAGTAAATAAGTAGCAAAATAAGAAATTACAAGGAGATAAATATACTTCTATTTTTTTATATAACTTTAACGAAAAGCAGCTCAAGTTTCTAATTGAATTCTGAACACAAAGACATTTCCAATCAAAAGAAGCACATAAGGTAGATCTGAGTATGCTAGGTATATTTTTTCAGAATTTGAATTGAAAGAAAACTTGAGCAGCCAGTTTCTTTTTTTTTTTTTGCTTTAGCTGTTTTTATTTCGGCTTTCGCTGTTTTTATTTCGTCTTCAGCTGTGGGGAAAAAAAACCCAGAAACATTAATTAAATGTGCAGCATCATACACAAAGAGATGAAATACAGCACAGACCCCTAGCTTGATTTAAAAAGGGACATGTTGACACAAGCTAACATAATTGTACCAAATATGAAAAACAGACATGTGATTATTAAAATATGAGATTTCCAAACTTTTACAATAAGCCCCACCTACTCATTTATATGCATGAAATCACCATCAAAAACAATAGGGTCTGTGTACACATATGACATTAATTCAGTGTACCGTTCTTAAGATATCGCACTTACGAGCTGGCCATCACGAACACACATACATACACACACATGCCATTATGACCACATAGGTTCCTGATGCTATCGCATCGGAACCAAAAACACTATTTATTAGGTTCTATTATTTTCAATGAAACACTCGCAACTTTTGGCTTTTCTATGAAATAAATATGTTAAGTCATAGTTGGCCTTCCATGCATTTATTTATTTATTTCAGACTTGCCAACAAAGACAACAGATGTCTTTACAGCTTAAGAGAAATAAACAAAGATAACTGGACTTTTAGTATGACCAGACCTGAATAATGTACAGTTTATATCGAAAGCCAGTATAATTAAAAACTTTATTATTACATATTCAAGGACCTTTCATTATCATGCTGTACCTCAAGGTTCATATGCCCTATTTATCAAGGCCAAACTGTGCACTTTCCTGCATGGCCTAATTCCTACAGGTTGAGTATAAAGTAAGGTGTCCTCACAACTATGAAAAAGCAAACTAATCAATACTTAACCACAATACACCATCAACTCAAACAAATAGCTGAATATATACTGATCTGGATAAGTTAGTTTCTTGGTCCCAAATGTGGCAAATTAAATCCTTTTGGTCAGAACAATTTGGCTTTTGATTACTGCATGAATGGTTCAAATCTTGGTTGTGTTGATCAAGAAAGGGGTGGATCTAGGTGTTGTCATTACTAGCAATCTGAAGCCTTCTAAACTGTGTTTTAGCAGCTACAAGGGCAAATAGGATGCTTGGTTTGATTAAAAGAAATTTTTTGTTTTCTTGGTAGAGAGGTGGTTCTTAATTTGTATAAGCAGTTAGTCAGGCCTCACCTTGACTATGCTATTCAGGCTTGGAGTTCCTTTTATGAAAAGAATAAGTTCATTTTGGAGCAGGTTCAGCGAAGAGCTACTAGACTTATTCCTGAAGTAAGGAATCTCTCTTATGAATCCAGGTTGCGAATTCTTGGTTTGACTACACTTGAGTTGAGAAGAGTACATTTGTATATTACTATCTGGTAGTGATGCTTTTGACTTCCTGTAATTTCTTGCATGTTTCAACTAATCCTCATGTGACACATGGTAACAGTTTTAAGTTGACCAAAGAGTTTTCATGGATAGATATTCAGCGTTTTAGCTTTTTGCAAAGAGTTGTTAATGGGTGGAATGGTTTGCCTGAGTAGGGTAGTTGGCTTCAATTCTGTTCACAATTTCAAAGTCAACATTAATAACTTCTTTACTAACTCTGGGCATCTTTGATTATTTTTATTTTGTTGTGGTGGTGGTGATGTTCGTTTGGGCTTTTTATGGGGTGACTCACCCTTCTTAGTCCTTCATCTTGTTATGTTGTATCGTTAGGGATTACTTGAGTATTGAAAAGCAGGTAAAATGGAAAATACTGTAGGACTTGTAGCACCAATTGATCCTCAAGTAGGTAACATCACACAATAAGAACCATGCATACTTATATCACTTTACTTTCCTAAAATGGTAGAGTGGTAATTTGATTATAAACAGCCCAAGCATTTACGTAAAGACACTTCAAGATGCATTATTCCATATCAATACAAAACAGGGTTTGCATCGCGCAATCACTTCTCACATTCTCACAATCCTACACAAAATTAAAATGCGGGATGGTCGCGCACAGCTACTGGGAGCTGCTGGCTAAGACAAGTGTTTAAATCCGTGCTAAGTATTCAGTGATAACATTAGGTCTTGAGTTAATGATATGAATTTTAGCGATTAGACATGAAATCTCTACAAAAGATACCTAAAATAAACCGTAAGCTTCTTTAATTTGCACGCATGTCGCACGATATTCTTCGCCAATTGCAATGTCATTTTCGTAACAAAAGAATGTCAAGTCTTCGACCACATTGCATCAAAAAGTTTAAGCAGTCAAAAAAAAACTTCTGGGTTTAGCCTCATCCGGAAACTTCACTTTAATTCTGGAATGTTCTGAGCGATATATAAGGGGGCTATCATGAAACTATTTACAGTCAGTTTTTTCAACATGGGAGCTGCTATAAGAACTCAGCCATGTGCTACCATGGCCGTGTGCAGTTGAAAGTATGGGAATTTGTGCAGATTGTTGGGGAGGGGGAAGGGGTGTTCAGGGCGTAGGTAAATAAGTATTAGGTATCGTGGCATATAAAAACAGTTTATTTTGGCAAAGATGTTTATTATTTATTGCAATAAAAAGCTTGGTTATGATAGCACAGCATGTTGCTACTGCAGCCTAGGTGTCAGGGGGTCTTATTTGGTATTAATAATCGTAATAATAATAATCGTATTGCTTATATAGCGCTTTAGACTGTCATAGACTGTATCAAAGCGCTTTACAATTATTACCCTGGTCACTGGGCCTTAACTCTCCTGAAAACTTTCTCACTCCCTGGGGAGTCACAAGCCCGTTTTATCAGCAGCCATATACAGGCGCCGGGCTCCAAACACATAGAACTTTCACTGCCCTCACAGGTACCCATTACAGCTGGGTGGACTGAAGCAATGAAGATAAAGTGTCTTGCTCAAGGACACAACACACTGGCCTGGCCGGGAATCGAACCCAGTACCTTCCACACCAGAGCCCGACGCCTTAACCACTAGGCCACTGTGTTCCACAACATTTCCCCGATTTTTTGCGAAACAAAGTAACAGGTCACATGTTTAAACATTTGAATGAACACAAAATCAGCCGTTTAAATGTTTAGGTCACTAAACGTAAATGCACAGCCCTAATATTTATGCAATTTATGGAAAATGTATTATCGTTTATAAAGTAATTTTTTTTTTTTTTAAGTTTCAGTAGAAATCAGAACCAATAGGTTTTGTGGTTAAGATTATTTTTCTACCATAATTGGTTTTCAAAATTTGTATTAACTGTCATCTCATTGCATATCATGAAGTATTTGGTCCAGAGTTTTTATTCATAAGCCAAACTCATCATGCAGATCAATAAAAATGTTGACAACATTAGCATTTGCACAATAATTATCATAGCAAGAATCATAAACAAGATTATCATAGCAAGTATCATGCAAAAACAGTTGCTTATATAGCAGTATCCTATTTCCAGAATTGTCAGTGAGCTCGCCTACTCATTAACATTGATGACATCACCACCACAACATTAGGACATATGCACAGACCATAAACCCATCTGTGTACGAAATACAGCATTAATCCAATGTACCGTTAATGAGATACATTATGGTGTTTAATAAAGTTTTATGGTATTGGCTTTTCTCGAAACCAGGCAATTTCTTTAACAAGGCTCGGTTAAAACCAAGAAACCCAAGTATTTTCAAAGTTTATGTAAACAAAACTCGGGACGCAACAAAGTGCATTAACCCTAACTGTACTGTTACTGCTCTATCACTAAGGCGCCATGTCGAAAGTAAGGCCGGCCGGTAGCTGGGCAGCTAGCCGCAGCCACGCCGATATAACACCAAACAATAGAGCTCATAGCAACCACTTTATAATCTGCACGGCTGCCGACCGCAGTTATATACACTTAGAAAACAATTTAGTGACACACTTGACTAACTACACGGGCCCACCGGCGCCACGCAGCTTCACAAACATACTTGTTTTGATGTTATGTATAAAAGAAAAGATTAAAAGCCTGCCAATCACTTCTGGTTTTACGTACATTGTCACTCTTGTATTGTTTTTTTGTATCATGCACACGTGTTATTTCCCGCATTGTAATTAGAACATGAAAATGAAATTTGTTTTCTTTTTAAGTGTATCCAGACAAATAAATTGACTTCTTTGTGTTTTGTCTTTTCTTTCTAATGGGGGAATCATATTTTCCAATTCCTGATAGTAGGCCCTGAAACAACACAAGTTACGTGAATTATACTACAACCTCGTACTTCTTTGAATCTAGGCTTATATGTAAATGTTCATAAACGAGAGCACTCAATTCTTTTAAAAACTAGGTTCCGTTGACTACGTAAAGCAAATTTTACCTATCTCATCTCCTTGAGTATTGATGGCCCATGTTTGAAATAAATTGTATTTTGAAATGAATTGTATTTTATTTCGTCCACTTATAACCACGCAGTTTCATTAAAACTTTCTGAATGAAAACTATTCCTTGTATTAAAGTTGGCAGGTGTACAGTAATCTGATGATAATTGCCAAAAAACCGCTGTTAATGTAATGGAAATTCCCCAGGGAGTCTCGCAATGATTCAATAAAGGGCTAAAATGTGAATGATTCAGGAATATTCATACGCTTCTTAAGCCCTATCTAAAACTGTATACAATATAGCAGTATCAGCTTGTGTAATAAAAATAATTTCTACCTTTTGCGATGTGAATTACAGAATAATGTGTCTTTTAACATTCCCTTAGAAAGTAACAACAAATTTCATCAAAAATTAGTTGTTTTATCGACCTTTCTGCACATTTACGGACAGATTATATGTTTACTGCGTAATGTTCTTGTTTTTACAACCGGATTACGCATTGCAGAATCGCCACACGACATAATTAATGAAGAAACCGCCCATTTGAAATCAATATATTCTTACGCTATGTTGTCCGACACCCCCAAGTGTGAAAGGTTAACGTAGTACACGTGGTATGCTATTTTGTAGAGAACTTTATGTATATACGAGCGAACAAATAATCATCCCTTGTTTTTTATGTAAATTGCAAACATTGGAATATTTATTACTACATAACAGCCCCAACGAGGTTAGAGCGCTGTTTCGGGGGAAATAAAACGGCAACAATATTGAACAAAACCACTCTAAAGTGCACTATTTTTAAAACGATGCAGCATAATTCACCGCATCACTGCTCTAAGACAAGTTTGGCGCTGACCGAGATTTTATATAGCTAGAGAGCTACAGCTGAATTTACCAAGTCCGGCCTAAACTGCAGGATGATTTGCAATATTTTTCGTTGTCAAGAAGTGAATGAAATATTGGGTTTCACATCAATCAATAAAATTGTCTTTCACCCTCATCAACTCGTGCTACTTCTAAATAATATTGAAGAATTGTTTTGAAGAGATTGATTAAATGAATATCAAATGCAATGTTTCAGTTGCCAGAAGTTTGGACAAAAATTATTTTCTTATACATTGCAGTTGTCATAGTAGTTGCGCGAAACTTTATGTGTTCAAATTAAGGCTGTTTTTTTTTTTTTAATTATTGATTAACATCTTATCATATCATATTAGAACTATGATCTTTTAATTTCTCATGGTTGTTTTTTTTTTTCTCTTTGGCATGCTATAAATGAGTAATATAAAAACCCATTTATAGCTATGTTGCTTCTTGTTTTATACCGTGTATACTCTTATTATTTAATATATTATTCTTATTAAGAATATATTTATTCATCAATTGCACACGATTTTAAATGTTGTGCATCCTTAAAAGTAATGTTTGACTTGGATTTAACTTGTGCAGTGTATGATGTTGAAACACTCTTGTTCTAGTGTATCATTGCACTTGATATGTTGATAAAATGGCCGCGGCCTGCCGAGGAGCGGCTGACGGGCACCTAAAACCAAGTTGACAGAAAGCAAATGAACAAAAGAGTTGACTTTGTTTCATGGGGTTCGTATGTCTAGCAGACAGTAGACTATTTAAACAAAGGGGTGGGGATGTAACACAGAAACAAGTGTTCCTGCGATAAAGGCCAGACTCTACAAATGGGGAGACCAGAGGGGTGGGGGTAATGTGTATCATTGCACTTGATATGTTGATAAAATGGCCACGGCCCGCCAAGACTTTATTTCATAAGTTTTACAGACAGTTGACTTCTTAAACGGGTGGGGGTGGAGTGGGGTTGTAATACAGAAACAAGTGTTCCTGCAATGAAGGAAAATGTCTAGCTACGCCACTGGAGGTCTTGTTTTTATATCCTAAATATGCACTTCTGTAAACCATTTACATCTTTAAAATTAATTGACATATCTTTTTTTAATACATCAAAAGTGAAAGTTAAAGCTTTTTAAAGCCGCTCTCCAGGTAAAAAGCATTCTACCGACACACTGACATACGTTTACAAAAGAATCAAACATTTTACCTATCGGATTATCTTTAAAATATTTACTCATATTCATAAAGGGTTTCAAATGTGAAAAAGTTAAGCTCGTTTGCCGTCTTGCCTTTTGAATTTCGCAACCAACTTTCTGACCCCCTGAAATGTCCAAGCATTAACCTTTCTGCTCCAACCCCATTAACCATTTTGCCCCCCACCTTCTCCAACCATGCTACTTAACCAACTTTTTCCAATCTATTTTAAATGGACACGTAAGATTTTCACTAAAAAAACGCACCTCTAATGAACAATGGGCGAGTCCCGTGAACCCTTCAACAAGATTCATTGAAAGTCAGGGGAAAAAAATAATACATATTTATGTCAACGCCGCATCGAGAAAAAAAAAACACGTGTTCGATATTAGGGTATTAAAGCAGTGTGGTCAGCAAAATGTACCAGGCACATTGATTCCTAGTGACCCTGCTGTAGCAGAGAATTCGCTGTAGCAGAGAAGTCACTGCAGAGGAGGAGGAGGGGGGGAGTAGAACGAAAGAGGGAGGAACAGGGACGGTAGCTATAGCCTAACGTTTTTTATGGCGATGAACACTTCATTGGGAGTAAGCTTGTTTTTCTTTTTATAGGAGGGTGGCGGCTAGCAATTATCTGGGCACCCACTGAGGGACACAGTTTATTGAGATTTGTGGAAGTTGATAGTACCGTATTTTCTCTAATAAACGCCCCCTGGGCGTTGCATTTGGAAAACAGGGGGGCGTTTATTCGAGGGTAAAGTATGAAGAAAAAAATGTAACTTACAAAAGAACGGCAATTTCTTTTAGGCCTATGATATTAGTTTCTTCAAGCGATTTTTGTGTTTTTAGCATTATTGTGCATGGATTATTAATGGAATATACTCTTTGCATATTTTCCACTTGGTTACGTTCGACTTACAGCCTTTTCAAGTCACATTCGGTAAGTTAAATGTACGTTGTTACATCCTGAAAGTATAAAAAATGACGGGGGGCGTTTATTAGAGGGGGGGGGGGGCGTTTATTAGAGAAAATACGGTATGTATAATTACATGAGAGATGTACATGCAACAGGGCAATGGCACTTTTTTATCAAATGTAGGGGCTAATTCGAATTATGAAAATATTTTCGTTGTTTTTCATCTTATATTTTTGTTTTGATTTACTTCTTTTTTTTTAAACAAAAAAACAACATAAATTTTTGCAAAACAGTATTAAGTTTTGAACTCCATATAAAATGCTGATGTCATTGGCATTACATAAATCTTTAATCACTCGAATTAATGCCTTGAATTAATTGTCTTGGGGAAAATACAAGAACCAGTAAAACCAACACGTATTTTCGACAGAATTTCGGGTGTATACCCCATATGCTTCTGTTACAATCATGAGTCCAATGAATATCCCTTCAGTGCACTGTACAGGCGTGCGCTATGGGCGGGACAGAAAAAGTTTCCAATACGTGTTTTTTTAAGAAGAGATTCATAGCGCCGCTTGTTGGAAGTAGTTTCGGCGTGGACGAACAACGATTTCAACGCATGCTCACTGCAATTTATTTGTGTAGTGTTCATGCGGATTCATCTGCCTTTCTTGCATTACGTTTAAACAATATCACTTGTGATCACTTCACAGATACACGATCAACACAATACAGGAGGAACGTAGAAACCTAGCTAATAATATCGTTGACAATTGACAGCGTGCATTCAAAACTACATCAAAGTTTTCACGTACACTGTACATACATTATGCATAGGGCCCATGTACTAGCCTATATGTGTTTCTGTACGGTACTACGGGCATGTTAAATAATTCGGTTGTAAGTCTCGTTGTTGTGTTTTTATTTCATTCTTTTTTTTCCCTTTTATTTACTGTATGAGTAATTCAAAATCATTTTTGTGTGAAATAAAACTTTGAATTGCATCAGAGAGGTAAGATGTTCATGATTTTCATTTATGTTAATGAAAAACTCTGGCGTAAAATTTCACATGCTATATCCGAAATTTATGACATAGGCACAACCTCTGTCGTAAGAAATTTCAGCCATGGTGTAATATACAACAAATATGTCGTTAACGCAATCTCTGCTTCTGCAACGATATATCAATGTATGTTAATAAGCTTTTACCTAGAATGTCCACAAAGAATGTATATAAACCAGCTTCACTTCGAACCAATGAAATCATTTGAGCTAATCCCCCAAGCAATAAACACATGGCAAACATCCAATACATGCAACATGTGATAGCGACGGAAGTTTCCATCGCTAGTACTTAAGCTATAAATACACAATGAACGGCCAAGATTTTTAAAAGCTAAAAGTTACAGTAAATGGGGTTGAAATCTGTAGTTCTTTGAAATCTGAACAGATTTGAACTGGGTTCAGTGCTAAGAAGTATATTATACACATGTTAATCACACAAGATGGAATTGAAATTATTGAGAGAATAAATGGTCATTTTTTGACGATCGTATCTTTAATGGTTATCATACTCTGCTTTCTGATAAGTGACAAAAAACAGTGGGTATTTGATTCTGTACATTAATGATATTCTATAACTTTAAACCAAAAACAATAGGGCACATTTACAGACCATGAGCTGTGTACCACACGTGACGTGAACCCAGTTCATGGTTTTTGAGATATTGCGCTTACAAGCTTTTTGTTTACAAAATCACATTAAGCCCCGCCCACTGTGCATACTAATGAAATTCAAAGTGTGTACATCATCAACATGTACACACCAGCTAACATCATATTTATACCAAATGTGAAACAAAACAGACATGCAGTTGTTAAAATATGAATATTTCAAACTTTTTACATTAAGCCCCGTCTACTCATTAATATGCATGACATCACCACCAAAAACAATAGGGCACATCTACGGGACATGCACTATCTGTGTACAAATATGACATGCATCCATTTTACTGTTCTTGAAAAACCGTGTTTACAAGCTCTTTTCAGCAAAATCAGATTAATCCCCCCGCCCACAATTACATTAATGAAATTCAACATTTTTACATCATGAACATGTACACACCACATTTATACCAGATATGAAACAAAACAGACATCTGGTTGTTAAATATGAACATTTCAAGATTTTTACATGCAGCCCCGCCTACTCATTAATATGCATGACATGACAATCAAAAACAATAGGGCACATCTATGGACCATGGGCTATCTGTGGACTACATATGATATGAATCCATTGTATCATTCCTGAAATATCGTATTTACGAGCTGGTCGTCATATACACACACATATACATAGAGTACACACACAAGTCATCATGATCACATGCATAGGTTCCTGTACTATCGCATCGGAACCAAAAAAGTATAACGGTTATTTTTGGCATCGTCTGTACGAAGAAATTCCCTGCCAAAATTGTAAAATTCCCTACCAAAATTCCAAAATCTAAAAAACCTATTCCTCCCAAAAATCCAAAGTTAGTGCAAACCCTGATCCCAAAGCATCAAACTTATATCTTCTTAATATATTTATTGCCATTTTCAGGAAAAAGGTACAAATTAACCATTTATACACAAAATAACATGACATAATTATGAATTGCAAACTATGCAATGACATGCTGGACATTGTGTATATGCACCCATTCAAATAATGTCAACCCTCCCTCTTATTAAGAAAATGTTCTCTATAAAAGAGTCTTCAAATCAGCCATTTTTATTGATTTCTTTTATTACTTTTAAAAATACAGTTGATATTTTTAATTCCAATTGACTAACTTTCAATTTAGCCACCAAGTTACATAAGATGTATGATGATGATAAACATAAACAATTTAAGTTCCTTTCTAAACTTTGAAAATACATGACATGTACATGTATACCTTATAATTACACTTAGTGGTTTATACAAAGCTAGTTAAACCACCAAAATAATTTGCACATATAAGTCTTAACCCTTACTCTACCAGGGCTTTAGAAATAGCGACCCCAATTTTCGTAACTTTTTTTTTCTATGCATTTTTGACAACTTTCCTTTCATTTTCTTTCGTTACAAGTTTGGTTGGAATAGATGCTAAGTTATTTAGCTTTTGAGTAATTAAAACCAATTTAGGAAATATTAGAATTATGCAAATTAAGCAATTTTTGGCTAAATTTGGTCAACAAATGGTCAATCTTTGCAGAAGTATAACTTCTTGTCAGTATTGAAAACAGAGATTTGTGTTACATATTTAGATTTATTTTTAAATTTCCTTTCTAATGATACTAACCTACATTTTTAGAAAGAAAGGGTAAGCTTTTATCATCAAAAATGATAAAAGTCAAACGCCCCTGAAAGCTGCAGCAGAAAAATAATTACGCGAGTGGTCACGGCGGGACTCGAACCCGAGCTCGCGACGCTAGTCGATACATTTCCCCTGCGCCACGTGGTCGTTAAGATTAGTTGGCTGTAATTTTGTTCTTATAGGATAGGTTCTAAATAGAGGGGTATGCCTTTATTTATATGTCAAATGAAAGGAAATTTCAAAGCGCTTTGAACGGCGGTTCAACCAAGCATGCGTGTTGTGAGGTTTGGGTTTCACGATTTTTTGAACAAAACCGCCAAAATGGCAGAAATTCATGAAATTTTG
Organism: Chiridota heheva; assembly: GCA_020152595.1. NCBI lineage: Eukaryota > Metazoa > Echinodermata > Holothuroidea > Apodida > Chiridotidae > Chiridota > Chiridota heheva. The sequence continues at coordinate 177,616 of JAIGNY010004469.1, forward strand.
CAGAATTTTCACTAGAACAAAAGATTGACGTAGGGATTATGAAAATTATACCAGAAACCAATACTATAATTTCTTAGGACTTTCGTGTTTGATTTTAAAGCAAAAATGTAATCTTGAAATTATCGTAAGATTTAAAAGAGAAAAAATGGATTTTTACCATTTTTCGATGTAATTTTTCTAAAAATTATGTAATATAACCTCTAAAAAAAGTTTCATTTTATGAAAGAACTATCCAAGTACTTTAAAATGATACCAAGATCACTCGTATAGATTTTATTTTTAGAAAAAAGGTGGTTTGAAATCGACGATAGTATCGCCGCGTGGTAGAGTAAGGGTTAATCAAAATATCAATGGTGAAACATTTTCTACTGCCCATATAACAAACGCACTGGTTTGAGATTTCTATTCTCAACAAACAGTTTTTTAAAATATTTCATATCATTTCCTAGATATACAATTGAACTGAAATGAAATCCACCAAGCTTAAAATAATCCCATTAGATTATATTGTACTCACCTTCATATTGTCTGCATTTTGATGTATATTTCCTCTTGCAGGTCCTCGAGTACCCCTACAAAAAAAACAGGGAAAAATAATCAGCTTTTACAGCAATATCTCAGAAATATATCTGCAAGCTAGTCACCACAGAACAGGCTCAGCTCCTTTATAAAGCAATATTACTGTGTGACATTGTACTGTTATTATTTGCTTGATTTAAAATATTTGTATTTTTTTCTATATACCATATCGAGGTGAATGTACTATATATAGAGGGATTTCATCACGACTCAAAACTCAATTGGAAGCCATTCTGCCAGGAAAGCATCGTTGCGTTTCACACAGCTCAGTCACATCACACGTACTGCCTGCTAACCTAAGAGTACCAGTTCAGCGAATTTTATTGTTTTCGTTCGCAGCGGCGATTTTACTTCATATTTTCCTAACGTTTTCTGTATTCGCCTGGTATACGAAAAGTAACTTTTACGTGAACACCATCTGATTGTTCGTTATACGCCCACATACCTGGCATAAAAGTGCTCACTGCAAATCCTATACCGAAAGTTGAAAAACGTTGCGTAATGTAGCAGAAACCCACTTCGAACGTCAAGCAGGATCAAATGGAAATCGAGATAAGGTCTTTTTATTCCCACGTCTATTAGTGCAACCAACGGGCACAGCATGATTCCGGCATAATTATCTTACAAAAATGATCTTATATAAAAACATGCAAGCGTTTGTAAGTCAAAATAAGTGTACAGCAGACAATCGTTCTCCCCTGACAAAATGGAGATGTAAACAAAGTCACATGACCTCATGACGTCAGCTGAAACACCCTAATAGTATAAAGTATATCAGGTCACTTTCACCTTATTTTATAACTTCCATGTCACTGCATTAGGGGCATGTGATGTGTGCACATTATTGGTTTTACGTGTGTCAGCAGGTCGTTCTTCTGCCGGTACAGTACATAGATTAGCTTACAGGCAAACAATGGGATTGTTATGGGCAGCAGTACTTATATCCATGAAAAGGGTTCGGCAGCACTTATATTTAGGCAATTGGGAAACAGACGACCATGATTCTAAAGTCAGAGGTTGCTGACTCTGAATATTTTGCCATCATGCCAGCCAATGGGTCCAATGATGTGGCACACAAGTAACAAAAACTTATTCATAAAGATATCCTGATCACCAAACTACTGTAATGTGTCTCCAAAAGTTGTGTCTGTGGTGGAGCTTGAAAAATATCGTTAGTAAACAAAAAGGCATTCATAAAGACTTGAATGAAATAGGTGCAGTAACATATGTAAACTTCCTTTTATGTAAGCGCCATGATTTGATAGTTGAAACAGGTAATTAGATATTATCTTCCCGAAGAGGTTTTCCATCTCCCTTGGTCGTGAGGTACTAAACTGAATAACCATGGAAACAATACTGCATGAGTAAAGAGTATTTAAAGAAGGTCCATAAATGAGCATTATTTTCACATGGTAACATGGTACACAAGCTACAGAGAAGCCAGAGTTTGAAGTCTTGACCATGCCCTTCCAGATTCTATTTTTGAATCTGTTGATGGCTTGTAATTCAAAATCTAGACATTACTTTGCCATTTGGAATTTCAGTTGTCCATCACAATTTTTTAGTTTTTTACCTCTTTTAAGGTGTAGGTTCAAAAGCATCATCAACCTCATATGTTTATAGCTAAAATCCCAGAACTTCACCAGGGGCTTAAGCTGTAAGGAGGGCCTCTGGACTTCACAATGAAAAGGTGTGGAGCTTCGCACATGCATTAATGTACCCCTCATCAAATCTAGCACACTGACCTTTTATAAATCAAGCTAGTGGTCAGCAACGTTAGTGTACTGAAGGCCTGCTAAACTTACAAAACAGTTTGTTATATCATCATCCATATACTGCATATGGGTCTGAGATATTAGTCTTAGTGCCTTTTTATTTCACATGATATGATACCAGAGGGTAGTGTGGGGTGTAATAAGGGGTCCCATGTGGGGTGTAATAAGGGGTCCCATGTGGGGTGTAATAAGGGGTCCCATGTAAAAACCTGATAATATACATAAATAGTGGGGAATTTTGTTTGTCCATGGGAGAAATATGCATGTCTATCTGTCTGTCTCTGTGTGTATGTGTGAACTTTGTGTGTATGTGTGTGTGAGGTTGTGTATGTGTACAAAAATTTTGTGCCAACTTTTAAGTATAACCCAAAATCTACCCAACAATTTGAATCAAAATTTCTAGAGGGTACTCTGTGGGGTGAACATGTGACTCCTAGATTTTAAGCATAAAGATCAGAGGTCAAGTAAAGCAATCTTACAGTAACCCCTATCTTGTACAGCAAAGACCTGTCATATTGGGTGAGAAATATAGATAAGTATAGTATATAACCCTAAGTTAAATCAAATGTTAAAAAGTGGTCAAGGTTAAGGGTCAGAGGTCAAATATTTGTTCAATGAAACCAAAAGGTTTTGTGTTTTCCATATGCTGATTCATTTTCAAGTTTCGTATTAAACTGTCATGTCATTGCATATATTTAAAAGCGACAAGCACCATGCATGATGCAGAAGAATAAATTAGACATATCTATTGATAACACTAGCATGTGCACAATAATTAACAAATTATCATTATGATGCAAAACAGACATATGGTTGCTCATGTATCATATTTAAATAATTTTAGGTTAAGCCACGCAAACTCATTAATATGCATGGTATCACCACCAAAACCAATAAGGCACATCCACATACCATAGGCTATCTGTGTATCACATATGACTTCAATCCAGTTTATCATTCTTTAGATACCGTGATTAAAAGCTTTTTTAGCAAAATCATATTAAGCCCCACCCACTATGCATATTAATGAAATTCAATGTTTTTACATCATGACCATGTACACACTAGAAAACATCATAACTGTACCAAATATGAAACAAAACATGTATACGGTTGTTAACCCTTACTCTACCATGAGGCGATTTTATCACCATCTTGGGTGCCCCATCTTCGACCCTACCTCCCAAGTGCATTTTCAAAAAAGGGCTGGTAGAGTAAAGGTTAATCAATCCACAACAAGTGTGCGAACTCAAAGATATATGCAGCATGGTCCCGGTGGGTGGCCCACTGAGGCGGAACGAGCCTGACTCTGCTACTCGGAAGACAGAGGACCCTTCAATAATCAGCATCTGCTTAACCCTTACTCTACCACGTGGTGATATTATCGCCATTTTGGGTGCCCTATCTTTAACCCCACCTCCCAAGTGTAAAACGGGCCTTGATTTAGTGGGATTTAAAGCCTTACGTTATGGCCTATTGTTAGTTTCAGATTACTGCTGCACATTCATGGTGCATTTCATAAGATACTCAGATTTCAACAAAATCAAAGAGCAAAATATCCTCCCCCTCCTGCCCGCCCCATTCATATGTGATTATTGCACATTTGTATTTCTCACATTTAAAAAGGATTATGCTAATCGGGATTACAGTTAGTAAAAGTCATTAATTGGAATATTGTAAGCCAAATGTGTGTGTGTGATTTGAATCATGAATGATATTAATTTTCAATGGCAAGATGGACTATGAAAAACAATTACTCGCAATATAGCATTAAGTAAATGTTTACAAGGATTTGCGAGCGTGCAGTGTGTACACACTAAAGGGAAGAGCTGTAATCGTTTAGGGATTTTAGTATACGTGTACACGCCAAAAAAAGCGACCGTGTACTCGCGTTTGGTACCGTAATTTTCGGAAATACACCAAAATTGCTCCAAAACTACGAGGCGAAGTAAAAAAAATCACGCAACCAGTATGGTATAAGTACTGACTCCATCATTGCCCAAATAGACGCTGAGTTTTGCTTTACAAATCATCAAAAGTTTACTTCTACAGTATAAATCATCATTTTTATATGGAAAACATGCATGGAAATTCAGTTTAGAAAGAACAGATCACTTCCTTTGACAATGTCATTTAAACTCAACATCGCATAACTTTTTTTCCCTATTCGCTACGGCTTTCAAAGTTCCACTCTGAAAATCTTGCATACTAGACGCCTATGATACCTCACCGTAAAACATTTTAAAACTACACCACCACCCTGGAAGTTCTGAAATATCAGTCCTGTCAAAAAAAAAAAAATGGCTGTTAAAACCTTTTTCTGTTTGTTTATTTTGCAATATTTTTTCTTTCTTGCAAAATTTATTTGACTCTTCAGGAAATATTTACATGTAAATGTACTGATTGTCACGATTCAATTATTTTGACTAGTGCATTTTTCGGTCAAAACAGCTTGTAAAACGGGCCTTAATTGCATGGGATTTAAAGCCTTGTTAATTATGGCCTAACGTTAGGCCTATTATTAATTTTACTGTTAAATGCTGCACATTCGCGGTGCATTTTACAAGTTAGCCTACTCAGATTTCAGCGAAATCAGAGTGCATGATATCACCATTCATTGGTGATTACTGCGCATTTGTGATTTGCACATTTAAAAAGGATTATGCTAATCGGGTTTACAGTTTGTAAAAATTAATTGATTGGAATTTTGTCAGTCGAATGTGTGTGATTTGAATCATGAATGATCATTTTGATTATCCACGGCAAGACTGATTATGAAAAACGATTACTTGCAATGAAGTATTTAGTAAATGTTTACAAGCATTTGCAAAGTGTAGCGTGTACACGCTAAACAGTCACAGCTCTACTAAAGGGTCACAGCTCTTTTGGTCAATTAGCATTATTTTCCCATGCTCGCATCAGGTATCAAGACATGGTTTGAGCCTAACTTAATCGATTATATAGATCTGTCATCTGCGCCAAGTTTGGTGTGGTAAAAAAACATTTAGCTAAATAACATCATTCTGGTTTTAGTTGTTAGCCAACACCAAGTACATACATATATGTACATACCTAATGCATTGTACACAAAATACAGTTGTTAGTAGGTTTATTAGGTCAGTGCATGATGCATGTACACAGGTACAGAACACAGCATACAAGACAACATAACTTTCAAAAGAGCAATTTAGTAAATAAGTAGTATACGCCAGGCAACAGCCATCTACTTTTCCTGCCACCGCACGCCAAAGAAGTAAGTTTCACACTGAAGACCTTCGTGTCTTAGTGCACGGATTACAGACTGGCAAGGGCCAGAGTGTAAAGTGTGGCTGCACGTTCCCTGCACAAAAAAAAGGGTTATTTTTCATCCGCATGATTTCCTGGTTGTCTCCAAATCCGTGCATAACATTTGGCCATTTGAATTCCTTATGATACTGGATTCGAATGCAGACTGCATTGCACTAACGTCACTGCAATATACATAACATAACTGCTACAAATTTACATACAATCCAGTTACAACTTCTGTTATCAGTCTTCCAACAACCATTCACCAATTGGGTAATGGCTACTGGTCGGCATTTAAAGAGCAGTATCATACAACTTCTGTTATCAGTCTTCCAACAACCATTCACCAATTGCGTAATGGCTACTAAACGGCATTTAAAGAGCAGTATCATACAACTTCTGTTATCAGTCTTTCCAACAACCATTCACCAATTTAATTGCATAACGGCTACTGGTTGGCATTTAAGGAGCAGTAATAGTTTTTTAAGGACGCCACCATCTCTGCTGCAACTGTGTCATTCGTTTGATACAACAAATACAGATGTCACATCATGATGGGTGATGAGGCTTGATGTCTAGTTCATCCATCAGAAACATAAAATGTATGTACATTTATTGATATTCTTCTAAAAATTTCTGCACACAATTTTTGGTGAAAGCATGGAAATTTCCTGCACATATTCACTGTTCAACTTTGCATTCCCCTACATAATCTGCACATTTTGAACAATTGTTTTTGCATTCCAAGTGCAAAACAAAACTTTAGTCTGGGGCAAGGAGGAGGGGGGGAGATAAAGAAGAGACAATAAGACAAAGATTGAAATTGTGATATTTCTCAGGTACTTTGATATAAGCTTGCACGGTGTACAGGTTTTGCAACTAAAACCGGTTTTGGGAAAGCGCGTTCAGGAAATCGCGGTTTCAACAAAGCGTGGTTTAGGGAAAGCGTGGTTTCGGAAAGGCCGTGCTTTCCCGAAACCGCACTTTTCCAAAACCGCAGTTTCAAGATGATTTATAATATATGAAAAACAGAAGTACCGAAAATAACCAAATCACTACTATTTTATTTAAATGAAAAGAAAGTTCATGCTTTGTGTCAACATGTTTTTTGTAGTATCTTTTGATATATTTGTGGAAAATAAGTGATATTTATGCAGATTCAATCAATAAATACAATTGAGAATGTTTTGAAATAAATAGTCATAATGTACCTGCAGATAACAGGTTCGATGATGCTATGTAGTTGCATCTTCTTTTCTGGCTAATATTTCCCTGACCACAACAAATTTACCTTCATTCCTATATAATCCCTTTATTTGAAGTCATGTCAATTCTCTCCAGAGTCCTTTTGTCTTTTAAAATACTTGGAAATCCATTATAAATCCCGACAAATATATCGCAAATCGCAAGCCAAGTATTACAAGACCATTTATGAAGTCACACCCAACCACACCCTACTGTATTGACTGACCCTATGCATGTACATAAGGCTAGTACAATTTATAACACATTATTAAATGTGTATATGGCCCCTAGATACAAATGACACTTTGCATGAATGACCCTAGATTCACATGTTGTCATAGTAACATGATTAATAAATGGGTTTTCAAGGGTTGTCGTATCATTTTCGAAAGTTTTTCTTTTAAGTTGGAATTCAGCAGCTCATGCCGGGAAAAACCATCGCTATAAATAGCTGTAGCATTGTTTAGAGGATGATAAATTATCCCTGTGCTATCGCCAGCATGGTTTGTGAATCAAACCAAGCTGGTATGATTCACATTTCACAATGAGGTCGCAAGTGAAAACGACCATTCATTCCCTCAAAAAGTTTGTATTCTCTCAAAAAGTTTGTATTCCTTCCACTCATCTCATTTTCATGTGTATAATAAACCTCTGAACAACAGTCCCAGTCAAAATTGTTCAGATTTAAAATGAACGAAAGATTTCATGTATTTTGTTTTGAAAAATTTCTTCCGTTCTTCTGTAATTACGTTTACTCATAGTAGTAGCCTACGAGCGATGGAATCATCCGTTCCAATGTTGTATGTAAATGACCCATACCACGTGTTATTCCCTTGAAGGTACAAGCTCAAATGATTTCAATGGTTCAAAGTGAAGCAAGTTTTTTTTGCGGACCCGTTAGGTGATAGCCTGTTGGTATGCATAAATTAATAATATAATCTTTGCATTCTGCTATGCATATCCTTTCACAAGTAGAGAGTACAAACAGAATGTTCAAATACAGATGTTTTGCTGTTTTATGATTATGAATGATTCCAAAAATATCAATTATCATTATTAAATGTTTCTTATTACACTCACGTAATTCAGTTTTATAGCGCATTGAAGAAGGCAAATACCATATAACGCTATAGGATGGGAATTTTTGGTGGCTTAAAGTATAATAGAAAATACCACCGTGTTGCACAAATGGGGCCAAATTAAAAGTAAAAGCATAGCAAGAATAATTATTGAACTTGAAAAATAACAGAGGTATGCATGATTTATGAGGATTTTTTGGTTGCACAATTTTTTTTTTTTTTTAAATAGGAGCCACGCCTGGCCATGGTTAATGTTTCAAAGAAATGTTGAGTATCAAGTGAGCAGGATCTGAATCAAAAGATTTGCCACATAAGGTTATATGCAAATCAGCAACAATTGTACTGCGTGATCACTGATCTAGTATACGATGGCAAATGGGCTATATAAAATCACTTTACACGCAAACAACATTGAAGTTTATTAACACATTTTTTTATATCATTGCCTCCGTTATCATTTTCAGCATTTACAGAAAATACTGTGATACAAATATGGTTAGCAGCTATCATATAACAGTGCAGTACATTGCAGTTATAGTTACTGTAAATGCACTTTATATTCAAAGCTTGTTTACATCACGGGTGAAAAACAGGTTTTCCGGTTAAAACAGGTTTTCCGGTTAAAACCGGTTTTGGTTTTGGAGACAGGTTTCACATGGGACAAAACCGTGCAAGCTTTAGTTTGATAATTTTTTCGTTTATTGATTTTGCAAAAAGATTCAGAGAACTCGCTCAGCTGCATTGTGTTTATCATAAATTAGTGGAGTGCTAAAGAATTTTCCACTTAGACCTAGGGTAAGCAGTGTGGTTTTCCTCCACCCTCCTAAATTCATTCACTTTGGAATTTATCATTGCTTGCATACATCCAGTGCACTTATCAATCTCAATAAACCAGTCAGATTATTGCCTGGTAGGTTTATTTTATCTTTACCTACCAATCAAATTAACTTGGAACCAAAATAGGGCTTTTTCTCACTTTTTATATCAACAGTTTGATTTGCTTGCCCATTGCAATTTCATGCATTTTTTAAAGTCAGATAAGAGATTAACTCTTTTATAATCCTTCTAAAATTATTAACTCAACAAAATTCGTAATTTTGTGTTCATACATGTATGTATTATAATGTAATTCCTTAAATCACTGACTTCATTTGCCAAGCTTTATAAGCATGTTTGAAACTGACAGAAGGGTGGTTAAAACAGGCATTAACAATTTGAGCACACTGCCAGAAACCATCCACCATATGGAGATTGTGTACTTAAGCTAAATGATACATTATTATTACATTGTTTTAATAAGAGGATATAACTGTACTATAAAATCAAGACCCTAATTTTTTGTTTAAATATTTTCAGTGCTTATATTTTGACCCTTTATTTTGGTATGAAAAGATAGAAAATAGTGGTCAGTGTCTCTACAACTTTAAATTTGTATGTATAAATTAGTTTTTATACACTTAATTAATTAATTTGGTGGACAAAAATAGGCTGTAGTGGACAAAAACTGGATAAAGTGGACAAATTCTGAAAGAAAAACATGACAAAAACTTGAAGCTATTATCCTGAGAGAATTAATGTGTTTTGAGGCAATTATCATATTGATCAATAGTGCACTTCTTAGTCAATTGAGAATGAATTGAAATATTATTATTTGCTTTCCTTGAATAAAATACTAGCACAAGAAACCTTAAGCAGACAAAAACCACATGGTTTACCCTAGGCCTAGCTATTAGTCATATCCCACAATACACTTTTTTGGCGTGTACAGTAGGTTATTCCACGTTCCATACATAAAGGTGAGGTGTCTTGAACGTTAGGCTACCAAACTTAGGCCCATGGTCAATGGGGGCGAAATTCGCTCCAAATAACGTTGCACAGTATACCGGGACTAAGAAAAGTACCGGTACTTTAACGATGCCGGTATCGTAGGATACCACCAAATGAAAAATGACGAAGTACCGCTGAGTACCGTCAGTATCGGTACTTGCAAGAATAAGTTATAAAAGATACTTTAAATCACTTAAACATCAGAAAAAATATTATTTATTAAAAACATATGTATTTGAACAAGGTACATCACCTAAAAATTTCATAAGAACGTAATCTTTATAGAAAGACATGGATGCAAAACTTTCGAAGTTTGTAAATATTCCTGCTATTTCTTGAACTTTTAATAACAGCTGGCCTAGTTATGGTGCACTACTAGTTTCGCAAACATGCAATATACATGTAGTACAGTAACGTTAGTACAGAGCGGGAAAGTACCAATTATATTCTAGGCTAGTGTTTACACGGTACCTGAAATATCCGGGTACCCGACCAATTCAGTTGCTACCTGGTTCCGTCAATACAACCCGGGTATGGATTTTCATAATATTACAAATTGCAAACTGTTTCTGTTTCAGAATTGTATGTTAACAGAATAAATCTTAACTTACAAGAATTATAAGTGTTTGTTTTCTTCCTATTCCAACGCAATGCAATAAAACAATCATAAAATATTGTCACAGATCGCAGAAATGATGTTGAACGAGCGATGTGGCTAGTAACCTAAGTACAAAACTTAAACTCTCTAAACTTCGCTGTAAAAAAAAAGATATACAAACCAGCACGCAACAAGCAGTGTGTGTAGAATGCTGCAGAAAAAATGAATTGCGGTTGTACATTTGAAAGCGGGTCTGCTATTTGCTGAAAAAAAATGTAACACCTATTATGAACCAATCACAGGTTGTGTTCAAATAAAATTGTTACCTGCTACTGAGCGTGCACATAACAGCACCGTGGAATCGCGTATTATTCCAGAAAATACCCGTTCTGTGAAATTTTGAGGAATTGAGTATATTATTATTGTACGGTATCTTATAAAGACAGGTCAATAAAAAAGACTAGAAACATTTGTATTTTATTTCTTTATTCACAAAAACAAAAGATACGATTGAAAAAACAAGAAATGTCACAAGATTTTACTTCCGCAAAAAATACTGAAAAGGCCTTGTCAGCAGGTTGGATACCCAACCAATAATGCAGGTCGGGTACCGGTCCAATTTTTGGACTAGGTGCAAACACTATTCTAGGCCCAACTGTCATGAAATATGCCTATATTTTTAGTACTATAGTAACAAGAAAATTTCATAAGAATGTATTTAAATTCTTTTGAAAAGACATGTACAGTTTTTATTATAGTATGCATTCACTTTCGTCTAGAATCGCTTCAGTCAATAAATAAATGTTGCAAATTCACAACAGTGTTGAACATTTTGAGTGTAAATTTTTCATTTCGACACCAAAGGGCAGGTTAAATATCACATTTTACCATTAAAATATTCAATCTGCAAATCACACAATGAAAATTCTCCTCACAATCAACCACTGTTTAATTCCAAACAAAACTTGGAACAAAGAACTGTAATAATATGTCAAGATCGTTTCAATCAGGAAAAGAGCCAAATCAGTTTTAAAAAAGGCCAAAATAAGCTACAGTACCAAAGCCAAACTGTAATCAACTTGAATTCCAATATGCCAACTAATATACCAACCCTAACTCATAGGTAAGTATTGCGCAACATTACGGCAAAATAAAATGTGTTCTGGACGCCATTTTGAGGCTCTTTTAAACTTTCATTTCGGCCTTTGATTGCTTAGAATTTCAAATCTGGGAGTTGCTTTGCCATTTGGATATAAATTTTTAGTAATCCATGCAATTTGTTCGTGGTTTTAACTAGTATTTACCGAAATTTCCGGGTACCTGACCGGTATTTTGTGTTGTTACCCGGTTCCGAAAATACAACCCGGGTATGGATTTTCATAATATTACAAATTGCAAACTGTTTCTGTTTCAGAATTGTATGTTAACAGAATAAATCTTAACTTACAAGAATTATAAAAGTGTTTGTTTTCTTTCTATTCCAACGCAATGCAATAAAACAATCATAAAATATTGTCACAGATCGCAGAAAAGATCTTGAAGGAGCAATGTGGCTACATGTACGTGTAGTAACGTATGTACGTTAGTAGTACTACATGTACTTGTAGCGCAAAACTTAAACTCTCTAAACTTCACTGTAAAATAAAAAATAATCCAAACCAGTGCGCAACAAGCAGTGTGTGTAGTATGCTGTAGATAAAATATATTGCAGTTGTACATTACCAAACTGTCTTGAAAGCGTGTCTGCTATTTGCTGAAAAAAATTGTAACGCCTATTATGAACCAATCACAAGTTGTGTTCAATGAAATTGTGACGTGTTGCTGAGCGTGCACAAAACAGAATCGTTAATTCAGTCAGTAATTCCAAGCATAGCGTTAATGAGGTGGAATCGTGTATTTAATATTCCAGAATACCAAGTGACCCGTCCCGTAAAATTTCGAGGAAGTGCGTATATTATTATTTCACGGTATTTTATAAAGACAGCTTAATAAAAGAGACAAGAAACATTTGTATTCCATTTCTTTATTCACAAAAACAAAGGTACGACTGAAAAACAAGAATTATAACAAGATTTTACAAGATACACTGTTAGATTTTAACACATATACTACTTCCGCAAAAAAGTAGTAGCATTGAAAATGCTTTGTCGGATACCTGGATACCCCGCCGATAATGCTGGTCGGGTACCCGGTCCGATTTTTGGACCCGGTGCAAACACTAGTTTTAACCTATTTAAGGTGAGATTTCAAAAATATTATGGACTTCGCCGTTAGTCATTGATGATTAAGTGTACAAGCTGCAAATTATGTGTACAGTACAGTTAGTGTTGATTTGTGTACAAAACAGTCCCAAGTTAGTTGTTATGAACAGAATCACAGGGATTTTCCACCCATTGGGATTTCAATATTGATGAGTATTGTACTTAATATTAGAATTCCTAAAAGGCATGACCACCAGACTTACGAATTTGAAAAATAATGTTGAGAAATAAATCAGTATTTTTTAATTTAATTTTGCCCGTAACTTCTCCGAAAGTATTGCAAGAGTAGGCCAACACTGCACTGTGTGTTGTTCTTGCTCGTTTGGAAATACTGAAGGTTAAAAAATAGAACACTTTCGGCCTATTACGTACATGCTCAAGTCACTGCAAGACTTGCATATTCTTACAATGGAGTAAATTTTGTTAATATACGGACGTGATTAGCGTTGACAAATATATTGACCCCTGTAACAAATGGATGTGTCTGAATTGAAAAAAAGTGTAGATTAATTAGAGTTGAATCAACTTTCAACGCAAGTTGCAAACTTGTGTTAACAAACAGAATTTGTCAGAGATTCTATGAGGTGTCATCGGGTGATTAGTTTAATCTTATTAGAGATCAGGTGTATATTTATGTTTTAATGTTTCAAACGGACGCCCCTTTGTAATGTGGGAAATTCTTTGGTGTACAATTCCATGGTACTGTAAGTTATATTTCATATTTGCTACTTTTGGGTAGTCACCTGTAAAAATACCGGTACTTCAGTATTACCTAACGGTGCTCATGTTCACCAGTACAAGTGCAACGTTAGTTCCAAACTTGCAATCTTACAATATTATATTCATTTCTTGCTTTAATTTTTATACGTAGTTCTTTGAAGTTGTTTTAGTACTTAAACAAACAAAGTAAGAGATCCGTTATGCTTGTTTTAGCAAAAAAGTTGTTCCGAGTCAGACCATCAAAATTTCTGTCACTTGTAATTGTTTATCTTGACGTCAGATTACTTCTACAGTTGTCGCACAGCTGATTGGCTAACAACTCATGCACATTTAAACAAATTCAAGAAACAAGTCAACATTTTTCTCAAACTATGACCTCATGAATAATCAACAAAATTTACTCTTAAAGTAATGGCTGAATAGTTGTTGGCTCGCGAACAAATGACTTACAGAAAATAGATCAATTCTACTTTTAATATTTTGGTAAAGAATATTCTCAGGGAAGCTGTATAAAGTTGTGTAAAGTTCCCAGAATTTTTTTTATGTTGGATGTATATTAGCGTTCATAGGAAAAACCATAACCCTCGTGCAGCCACAGATCACAAAACAACAACAATCACACAAACGTCAGCATACAGAAACTGGTTAAAGTGAACGAATTTACAGCCAAACGATGGTAAATGGTTCTATAAGTATCCTAACGTTAGGCCTATACTGAAGTAGTAAGATAATATCTGACTGTAGTATACACTATAGCCACTACATGGCTGCTATACAGTCAGAAAACACAATAAACCTTTTAACTTTGAAACTTGAAACTGCTGCATTGGCGTATCATAGAAATGTAGATGAATTTTGACTATGTACTAAAAAATCTAGGCCTTTCCGCGACGATCGCAAGTCAACTTTTCACAATGCCTTTTATCGTCATGGATATCTTTTACGTGATACAAAATAAATCAATATAAGCAATGACTCTATAATGAGATGTTCACTTACGTTTTGTGCATGAGTTTGTTAAAGAAAACTAAAGAATTGCATTTTGTATAAGTCTTCACTAATGACTTAGTTTCAAACAGAGTCTGGATGGATATATCTAATTAGTTGAAAAGTTGTCAAACAATAGAGCAACAGTGAAATCAACATGCGTATAGCATTAAATCGAGCACTGCAAGCATTTACTGACAAACATTTTTAAAATAGCAGTGCCAGCGCACTTGGGATTTGCGAAGTAATCAGAATGTAATTTCTTCCATAATTTAGATGTTTTTTTACGTACAAAATGTTCATTTCATTTGTTACTTACTTTGAAAGATACTTTAAAGTTTCAAGACATTAATGAAATCAATCAAGATCGTAGCTCGTAAGTACTTTTGTCAGTTTTAAGAAAGATTTTCATTTCATGATTGTTTTTTGTTGTGGTCTGAATGGTTTTCAACGTTACGAGTGTATTATGCGTTGTCTCACTCAGTATGCAAGTATTACCTTGCAAGTAGGCCTAGTGCCCTAACGGTTATACTGAGTAAGGTGTTCATCTTAACTAATATTGAAGACTCCAGTAATAGTTGAAGACTCCAGAGTCCAGTAAAAACCTGACCTTTAAGTCCAGTAAAACTAAAAGTTCAAACCTAACCTTAAAGAAACGACACAAAAGGTAGACTAATACGGCTCAGTCAATTATACCCACAGAGAAAAATCAAACAGACTGCTAAATAATAGGGCCTAACTTAGGCTATATTAACAAAAACATTAAAGATTTTCCTTTACTGACTTAAGCCTAAGAATAAGCTTTTAAGTTCTAACACTAACGTTAGGTAGGCCCTAGGCCTAGGCCTATGTTAATGTTATTAACGTTAGGCTACAGTGATGTTTACATTCAACAATTCTGCCGGGAAGGGAAATGGGATATAATTTGAACTTTCATATTACTTTGCAAAGAAAAATTAGATAGGCCTAGGAGAAATAAAAAACTATATACAGAGTACATTATACAATCTTGGGTGTGCTTATAATTGAATAAAACAGGGCGATTGACAAAGCATACCTTCCTGGGTTATTGGATCTACGTTGTTTTCTCATCGTATTCGTATTAACCGGCATGTGAAAGAAATTTTAGATCCAACTAGGCCTAGGCTACTTCGAATCAAATGATATTTCTGTGTAAGTTCAGGTTCGATTCCTATGATCGAACCCTCATTTCGTTCTTCAAGTAATCGAAAATCCAGTATGATCTTCTTCTTGAATAATTCCAACTCTACTTCAGATAATTTGAAGTGGGTTTTACCTTTGATCACTTACTTTTCGCGGCGTTTGGAAACCACGACTATCAATTTTGTACATACAGACGGCGGAAGAATATTGAGTTTTTCTTTCACAAATCCAAAACACAACATCCCTTCAAAAATGAACCAACAGGACACCGTCAGTGATTTATGTAATTCGCAATTGTATGCTTTTATTCAATTAACTTAAATTATATATGAAATTAAATTAAAACGGTTCGTTTATACAATGTACATGTTCAAGGCGTGTTTGTTTTGGTGTTATATTATTTTGCTCAGCGATACGTTGTTTCCTTATAATATTAAACGATTGCATGCGTGCACTGTGTAGTACAGTGCAACTGCAAGGTCAATATCGGAGATCCTTTGCGTGGCATGCAATTGTACGTCAGTCAGTCAGTTGTTTGTGAAGTATATAGGCCTATGTGCTTTTGCCTATGAATGTGGTGACACAAAAGTTGTGTTTATTAACCATGTCAACAAAGTAGTTGTCAGTCAGCCAGAAATAACTTAGTTATTTATAGGTAATTTCATATCAAATAGCAAGTATCAAACAGTGAAACTGTTGAATAGTTTATTAATCTTTGTCTTGCATTGTTCACACAGCTGTCAAGTAGCCCGAAAAACCCATTAGCAGAGCCCGTAGGGGCGGGCGTATAGGCATCTGGGGCGAACCTGCGAAGGAGCATTCCCTTCCCTTTTGAGATGTGCAGCATACAGTATGTGCAGTCAATACACTGGATATATTTGGGGAAAACGACCCCAAAAAAGCACGTTAATGACGTATAAATGCTCAACACATTGGTAAAAAGAATGTTGAATATTTTGCCAATTTTATTATTTTACATTCAGGTTTCATTTATTGATCAAAGTTATTTTTTAACTGTTGAAATTGTCCTTAAAAAAAGAAATCGAAAATGAAATTACATTCACCCTGGGAAACTAGGTCCTTCGAGAACGAACCGTCTTACCCATGACCGCACGGGACCCTCAGAGGGCGGTGACTTTTTGCCCGACTTAAAAACTATTACAAAGCCGGAAAATCCCAATGAATCTGTGAATAAACAATTAAGTTTCAGTTATGGCTTCATGATCAGTTTTTGGCTTGGGGGAAGGTGTGAGGCGAGGACCTTTTTCAGGGAGGGGGACGGGGAAAGACCCGCAAAATTTCCCGGTTACAAGCGTGAAAGTTGCACTAACTTATGTTTCTGTCAATGTTCCAAACAAATTACCGGTACATTTTCTTCCATTTTCGGGTCAAATTTCTTCCATTTTCGGACAGGTTTTTTTTTTTTTTTTTTTTTCTTCGGGTAATTTTCTTTAATTCTCAGGAAATCTGGCTGTTATTTCGATTTCACTGATTTAAAAAGTACATCTGACATTTTGCATCTTTGCCTGACCGTCACTGACTCATGGAAACATATTTATCCATTGTCAAATCATAATTAAATAATATAATAAAATTGCCCAACTGTCTCCCTCAAGCATATAGATAATAATCTTTGATACCTAATAAAGAAAACAGAAGAAAGAGGGAAATTTGAGCAAGAAATAAATTATAGATTCCTTTAGGCTTTAATCTAAAAGCAGAAGAGTTATAAACAGCATATAGAGCTGCATAGCTCTTAGCAGCTTAGCAAGAGCATCTGCAACTGAAGTGCTGATTTAACTTTCTTAAGAGTAAAAAATGCAGCACCTTTGAAGTGTTAAATCTTACAAGTGTTGTGTCAACCCTTACGAAATGTTAAATAAAATTGTTTAACTCGTTTTAGTGTTGTACTTCAACACTTGCAAGTGTTGTATTCAACCCTTACGAAGGATTATATAAAATTTCAAATGGTTTTACGCGAATTCCAATCGATGTTACGGACTTTATTTAAAGGTTCACATACGTCCTTTAAATATGTGACATTGGTGAAGCAGCTTTATGAAGCACTTCCATTTGCCCAAACTTACCAACCAGTCACATTTAAATGAGACGTAAAACAGGATACGAGCTTCTTTATATCCATTTATTTTTAAGTCACATCAGGAAAGAAAAACAAATCCGAAAAAAATTTGAATCAAAATATTTAGGACTAAAACCACAAGGATTAAGTGAATACATGCTAGACTGATATGAATTTTCAAAAGAGAAATATCAATGCAGTTATTAATCAATATTTCTGCATGAACATTTTTTGGTGTCAAATAATGTGACTCCGGCTGTCAATTAACGTGACTTCGCCCATCAATCAATGTGACTCCAGCGTGACGCTGACAAGTGTTACAATTTAACCATCAAACACCTGGGAGTGTTACACAAAGTAACTCCTAACTGCAGAATCTGAATCTGAATCGGTTAAGTCGGCAAAAATCCTTCAAGAGGACATGAACGCCAACCGAGAAGTGTTATCTGACTCTGATTTTGAACACCTATTCAGGTGATAATTGAGCACTTGATTTTTGGCGCATGACACTCACAAGTATTACAACTCAGCCATCCAACTTATAACTTTATCTGTAACACCGACCGTATAGTGTTGTTATAACTCTTGGGAGTTTTACGTCCGTAAATACCGTATCTTAATATACTTCGCATATGATCGGTATGGTCCGTTCGGTACCTGTAAGACCCGAAAAATTTCGATGCAGGTTTTTTTATTTTTTTTTTATAATTAGATCATTGGTCAAGCATGTCCATTTTATGTGAAAGAGGACTTCAAAAGCGTTCAAAACGCTTATTCCGTTAATTATATATTCACTGGGTTTAAAGCTCTGTCATGTGACTGGTGTAGTCAGACTATGGAAAGCTGGCGTTTAAATTCCTCACATTCTTAACAATTGTTAATGTATTCTAAAAGAAATTGTATTTAACATTTTCACTATTTAAATTATTTTCTGCGAACTTTTTTTCAGGTGGTATATTATAAATACCATTCCTAGATTCAGTTTTTCTACTTTTTTGACATATCCCATGGTTTTAGGCCACAAAATTGCATGGCAAAATATGATAGAACTTACATCAAGACTTTGAGGAATCTGGAGGCTTGCTTGACTGCTTGGCCCCTTAACTAATCCTTTAAGCAAATCTCCGGGGGCAAAGTATCTTATTTTATTTTCCCACACAAAATGTATGTCCAAAAACTATATGTAAAGGGGTGTCAAAATTATTGGAAATTTTGGTAAAATTTGGCAAGGCTTACAGAAAATTACCTAAATTATTGGAGAAAAACAATTCCCCAAAAATGAAGCAAATTTTATACAAATTAAGAAAAGTTCCCGAAAATTTAAGATTTGTGGAAGAAAAGATGTAATGTGAAGTTTAGGGAATCTGACTCCTCAAAATTAATTTGTTAGCCCTTCAAAATTATTGGGGAGCCTTGGTCCCCCTTACCCCCAGTTCCTACATCACTGCTAATGTGTGTTGTAAACGTAGCAGAACATAGCACAGTGTAGATTTAAGTTCACATAAAAATGATCACAAAACAGTTGAATGCAAAGATTACATCACTGCTAATGTGTGTTGTAAACGTGGCAGAACATAGCACAGTGTAGATTAAAGTTCACATAAAAATGATCACAAAACAGTTGAATGCAAAGATTTAATTTATTCTGATAAAATTGTCCCTATTTATGTTCTAGAAAAGTTTAGACTGTTTGCAAGTTTAAGATTTCAACAATACAAGGATGAAAAATAATGAGTATCAATATTGATTTACTCATTAAATCCATCTATCAAATCTTCGCAAAACTTCGAAATTACCAAGCACATAGAACATTAGAACAAACAAGTTTGGATATCGCAGGCTACAGGGCTAGTAGTTTTGAGAAAATAGACGAAAAGGATCCAGGTTAGCCAGACAAAAAAATTGTAATTTTTGTTCTTCTTCTATTCTTCGGGGCAGAAAGATGGCTATAGTTTCAATGCTAAAAAATGCCCTGGATTCGTATCCCTCCGAATGGGTTTGGATCTTGCATGTCTTGGTGATACTTTTTGTTTTATGATATATAGCCTATATATATATATATATATATATATATATATATATATATATATATATATATATATATATATATATATATATATATATATATATATATATATATATATATATATATATATATATATATATATATATATATATATATATATATATATATATATATATATATATATATATATATATATATATATATATATATATATATATATATATATATATATATATATATATATATATATATATATATATATATATATATATATATATATATATATATATATATATATATATATGTATATATATATATATATATATATATATATATATATATATATATATATATATATATATATATATATATATATATATATATATATATATATATATATATATATATATATATATATATATATATATATATATATATATATATATATATATATATATATATATATATATATATATATATATATATATATATATATATATATATATATATATATACATATATATATATATATATATATATATATATATATATATATATATATATATAATATATATATATATATATATATATATATATATATATATATATATATATATATATCAGTATATATATATATATATATATATATATATATATATATATATATATATATATATATATATATATATATATATATATATATATATACAGTATATATATATATATATATATATATATATATATATATATATATATATATATATATATATCAGTATATATATATATATATATATATATATATCAGTATATATATATATATATATATATATATATATATATATATATATATATATATATATATATATATATATATATATATATATATATATATATATATATATATATATATATATATATATATATATATGTATATACTCTTGAAACATTGGGAGGCAACTCAGCAAGTGATAGGACAAAGCGTTTTTGAGGGAAAAGGGAATTTTACTCTGCAAATTTATGAGAGAACCTGCAAAAACAGGAAAAATCCAAAATAGTTAGAAATCTCCTAATCTATATGGTAAGTTATTTAGTCTATACGTTTAGCTTGGTATAATACATGTTATGCTAACATAACAAGAGTTGTATTTTTTTTAAATCTTGACATGCATGGGTATCATCCCGGCTATCATCACCGATCACAATTTTGCAATTCTCTTTATAGATTATATATCTTCAAAGTCTCAAAAAAGATATAAGCAGAAAATAATGCATTTGACTTAGATTATCAAAAGACGCATGTATTATCATCACCTCAGCGCATCAGTATGTGTGTATAGGCTTATGAGGGGCAGAGCGATACCTTAAAACTATACCTCCCCAATTAAAATGGCACACCTCTATACAAGCGGATAAGTGGCGTATACTTGTTTGCAGTCCAAGCTATATCCCCTACCCCCTCTCCGTCGCCCTCCTCCCCTCCCCACCCCCGTTACCGGAAATTTTAAGGGAAAGTCGGTAATTTTAACAGTTTAAGGAACATCTTTCGATATTTTGAGCAAAACCTTCGAAAATATTGAGAAAGTCAGATATTTTGAGGAAATAGAACTTGATATTTTTAGCAAAACCTTCAAATATTTTGAGGAAAAAGTCGGATATTTTGGGGAAAAACTTTCGATATTTTGAGTAAAATCTTCGAAAATATTGAGAAAGTCAGATATTCTGAGGAAAAATATTTTCAACTGTTCAAAAAATACTTGGGAACTTTTGAGGAAAAAGTCGGATATTTTTGGAACATTTTCTTCCATTTTTGGTAACATTATTTCATTTTCGGGCAGTTATTTTCGATTTGCAGGAAATTTCCTCTAATTATTGAGAAAATTTCCCAAATTTCGGAAAGTTTTCTTCAATTTTGGGGATTATTTTTTTCTGTCAACGTTTGGGAAATATTACCACATTTTATCAAAATTCCCAATTTTACCTCCCAACCGCGCAAAGAGCATGCAAGCAACTGGGAAGGTGAAAGCATCTCGGGAAAGGAAACTGTCAAGCCTCCGCCGCCCTCGCTTCCCGTACGCCTTCTTCCCCTATCAACCAACCTAACAACAGATCAATTGGCCCACCATTGAAAATTCTTCTGCCTGCATGTCTCACTATACCCCTCTAAATGGGTTTAAGTGAGATCATTTTAGACCCACAAAAGGGTTCAAACGCACCAGCTTCCAGGGGATTCACCCCTGAACCTCTATACCAGGGTCTTTAAGCAGGCCCCAGGAACTGGATCCCACGCCGGAAATCTCGCACCTTGCGTTCGGATAGCACTAACGCGCTATAAACTTTCAGCAAATGCTAATGCAGCCCTCTCTCCCCAGTATCAAATACCTTCCGACGGCACTGGATTAAACGGGGCAAAGAGCAGAAGAGCGGGGCAGCTTTGTCTCATGCATGTGCATAGATCGAAAAAATATGTCGCCATTACAACATTTTCTGTGGGTAGCGATCTGGTGGGGAGAGGGGTAGCGCCACCACTGCATACAGCGTTAACTGTCCGTTAAATGTTGGTATTAATTAAAGATTCATGTTTGAGGCAGAGTGTTTATACGCATATTTAAAGCACTGGGCAAAGGACTTTGGTTCGAAAGGAATGGCCGGACTGTAGGAAGGCCCATTTGTGAGTGCAAAGTCCTTTGAACAGTGCATTAAATGCGTATATAAACACAATGACAAAACATTGATCTTTTTATAAAATTTCCGTGTTAGATTGTGTAAAATGCAAAATGAAAATGAAAACGAGACAAGTTTACATATATATGTTTGCTTGATTAAAAAAAATCACCTGTTGTAAAAAATAGAATAGACTATTAGGGTGTTTTAGGTGACGTCATGAGGTCATGTGTCTATGTTTACATCGCCATTTTGTCGGGCGAGAACGATTGTCTGCTGTACACTTATTTAGACTTACAAACGCTTGCATGTTGTTGTTATATCACATCAATTTTGTAAGATAATTATGCCGGAATCTTGCTTTGCCGTTGGTTGCACTAATAGACGTGCGCCGAGGAATAAAAAGACGTTTTCTCGATTTCCATTTGATCCTGATCGACGTTCGAAGTAGGTTTCTGCTGTACGACGCAACGTCTTTCAACCTTCAGTTCACATTAGGATTTGCAGTGAGCACTTTATGCCAGGTATGTAGGCTTTGTCTGCGTATAACCATAACGAACAATCAGATGGCGTTCACGTAAAATGTACTCTTCGTATACCCGGTGAATATATAAAATGTTAGGAAAATATGAAGCAAAATTGCCGCTAAAATTCGCTGAAGTGGTACTGGTATTTAGGTTAGCAGGCAGTATGTTCGTTGTACGTGTGATGTGACTGAGCTGTGTTAAGACGCGTGAAACGCAACGACGCTTCCCCGGCAAAATGGCTACCAGATGAGTTAAAGTCACATAATAAATTCCCTCTATTAAATGAAGGTAGGCTATATACATTATCAGGTTATCGGGATTTAATGTTATCTACCTACTGTGGTGTAGCGGTTGTCATACCTGTCTACAGACCACGAGGCCCTGGGTTCAAGCCTGGGTTGGGTAGACACGCCAGTGTACCACAACTGCTTATCAAAAGCCGTGGACATTGACTTGGTTGTCGATGTTATGTCTGTCCGTACGTCGTACCTGTGTTCTCGTCCGGGTCGTATTAAGCGTTTCGTGATAGCATTGTTACTATCATACCCGAATACGCAGGCGACGACCCCGTCATTGTAATTGTGTCTTTACTCGTCGTCGTCGGAATTTAATGTACTGGTCATGACAATGCAGATCTGAATCTGAATAGGTTGTAAGTCTCCAAAATTCCATAGAGGACATGAATGCCAACCGAGCGTAACAAAAATATGAGAGAAAAAAAATCATTTGACAAGTTTAGTAAGTTTCAGTTAGCTTTAAAAAAGTTTATTGGTGCATGTACAATCTGACAATGTCTGGCGGTAAAGCATTCGAATCTTTTAGTGTTTGGGGAAAGAAGGAGTATTTATATACATTCTGTTTAGCATAGGGAATGTGGAAATTCAGATCATGGTAATTTCTTGTATTAAGGCCTAATTCTTGGGTTTTGGATTAAGTTATCATAAATGGCGACAAAATTGTTATTGATTTTATATAGCATATGTAGACTGGTGTTCATTCATCTTTTTTTTCAAGAGGGGCCAATAGGAGTAGTCTGCCATCACAAAACCTGGCTGCTCTCCTTTGAATTGATTCAAGCAGGGAGTTGCCATCAGGAGGCTAAATACCGAAGTGTGTGTGGGGGCGTCATTCCGCCCCCTCTCCCCTAAAAAAAATTGAGACTCGTCGGTCAAATTCGAGATTAGTCGGTAAATCTGGTATCAGGTCGATAAAAATACCGATTTTGATTATTAATTTCTTTTTTACAGGAGGCATTTTTCCGTCGGTAAATCTTATACTTCCCCCTCCCACCCCCTTAGTCAAAATGGCTTCACTGGTTGTCATTGGCAACTTCCTGATTCAAGTTTATACATCGCACTGGCGATAGGCGCCCAGACTGATGATGCATACTCAAATACTGTAACTTTAACTTTATATGCAGTGGTTTAAAGTCTGTCGTCCGTGGGACAGTTTGAGAGATTACGTCTTAATAGGCCAAGTAAAGAATTTGCTTTGTTGGTTATGTTGTGTATATCTTTATCCCATCTGAATTTATTATCAATTAAACACCTATAGTTATAGGTGGGAGTTGACATTTTAGCGGCAGGTTGCACAAGGTATAAATTGGTGATTTATAGCCTTTTCAAGGCGATATTGAGAGCATGTAGCATTTAGAGGTGAAATTCATTTGCCATTTATTTTACCATTGTTGAAGTTTATTTAGATCATCTTGGATGATTTGTTGGTCAAATGGGTTATCAGTTGTTCTATTCACAAGGCAATTTTCAGCAAACAGTCTAATCCTGTTTATATTATCAGGATGTCATTGACATATTAAAGGAAAAGTATAGGACCTATCACAGTACCTTGTGACACGCAGATATAACTTTTTTAGGATTTTAGATATCGCTATCACACACAACGCGCTGAATCATTGATTGATGATACAAACCAAGCCCGTCGACATGTAGATTTTCATCAATGCCATATGCGGAAAGTTTGGATAACAGGCGTTGGTGTGGGACTTAATCAAAGGCTTTTGAGAAGTCTAATAGTCATAGAGATGGTACTGTTTTGGTCAAATACTCAAAAGAAATTATATAATGTAATAAGATATCACTCTCTGGACCCCTCACCATGCCTGTGCAACCCATGTCTTTACATAAATATTCGTGATACATGATAATTTGCAGTCAGCGTAAACAAGAATCCACCCTCCCCGGCATAAGCTGTTGCCGCAACTTTCCACCCTCCTGGCATATGCTATTCCCTCAATTTTCCACCCTCACCGACTGAGGCTGTTTCCTCAATTTACCCCGGCATAGGCTGCTCCTCAACTTCCCAGCCTCCCCGGCTGAGATTGTTCCCTCAACTTTCATCTTCCCTGATCATCATCCTGCTTCCACGTTATATTTCTAAACAAAGTACAAAAGAGGAGGCGGGAAAGAGGAGGCGGAGGGAATCGAGCTATGAATTGTTAAGCATTGTGGGCAGTATGTGATCGCGATTCCAATTAAATTACACTTTCTATTTTCAATTACTAACATTCCAAATAACTAATCTTATTTTTTTTTATAACTTGATGACTTTTTGAGAGGATGATGGGGAGGGGGAACGGCACCCAATGCATCCGTTTGGATCAGTGATGACTGAAAATTATATAGTCACAAGTTGACTGTCTCGACTTTGATGTTTGTTATAATTATTGGACGGCTCGTGCAAGAATTGCTGTTCCACCTTCAAGTTGCAAGCTTCATACTGACAGACTGAGGTATACTTTTCATACAACTAACGCGGTTACATTATTATGATTCATGCCATCATCTTGTGGGGAGATGGGGGCACACATGCAATTGGGAGACTGACAACCGATTGGGTAGCAAGAATTGGTCCAACGTTCATTTTCTAAAAAGATGAAAGATGAAAGATGAAATCTATGTCTGTAATGTTTGAAATATGATCCTCCCTTGTGGGCACTTGGCAGTTTATGTCTGTCATTTTGATGTTGAAGTAAATAAATATTCAGAGATAGGGCTGTAATTCCCGCATATGCATGTTTTACCTCAAAACGCGCATATGGAAGAAATTAGCGGAACTAGGTGTGACGATGACGAGTGAACACACAATTACAATGACGGGTCGTCGCCTGCGTATTCGGTTATGATAGTAACAATGCTATCACGAAACGTTAAATACAACGGACGAGAACACAGGTATGACGTACGGACAGAAATAAGCCAGTTCATGGTAACGAACGCGCATGCCCGGAACTGATCGTGGTGTCAGGTCAAGTGATAATAACAATCAGCGCGGTACGGTCCGATCATATAAACCAATGGAGCTATTAACCAAAGCTCCATGGTAAACCAAAGCTTTCTCTGTGTTAATTCTACCACAGGATGGCTTTGTGACATGCCATGTGGGACCTAGAGATGGATGCCATGCGGGACATAGGGATGGATGGCATGTGGAACATATGAATGCGGGACATGGAGAGGGATGCCATGTGGGACAGAGGGAGGGATTCCATGTGGGCATATGGAGGAATGACATGTGGCACATGGGTAGAGATGCCATGTGGGACATAGAGATGGATGTCATCGATGGATGCCATGTGGGCACAGGGAAGGATGCCGTGTGGTACATAGGGTGGGATGGTATATGGGACATATGAGTGCATGGGATGCCATTTGGTACATCTTTAGGATGAGATGCCATGTGGGACATAGAGATGGATGTCATGTGGAACATCGGAGGGTGGGACATGGAGAGGGATGCCATGTGGGACAGAGGGACGGATTCCATGTAGGGCATAGGGGAATGACATGTGGCACATGGGTAGGGATGTCATGTGAGACAGAGATGGATGTCATGTGGGATATAGGGATGGATACCATGTGGGGCACAGGGAAGGATACCGTGTGGTACATAGGGTGTGATGGCATATGGGACATCTGAGTGGGATGTCATTTGGTACATCTTTAGGATGAGACGCCATGTGGGACATAGAGATGGATGCCATGTGGAACATAGGAGGGTGAGACATGGTGAGGGATGTCATGTGGGACAAAGGGAAGAATTCCATGTGGGGCATAAGGAGGAATGACATGTGGCACATGGGTAGCGATGCCATGTGGGACATAGAGATGGATGTCATGTGGAGCAGGGTGGGATGATATGTGAGATATAGGGTGGGATGTCAGATGGGACATGGGTGGGGTGGATAGTGGGATGTTTTTATAATTGGACTTGTGATATGTGTGTCAATTTGAATCAGTATGCGAGCCGTGACGGTATTTATCGTTCTAGTTTAATTTAATATTGTTATATACATGTGGCATCCCACCCTATGTCCCACATGTCATCCTCCTTATGTCACACATAGCGTCCCTCCCTATGTCCCACATGTAATCCCTCCCTATGTCCCAAATTTCGCTCCTTCCTATCTCTAACATGGCATCCTGTTCTCCTAGATGCTCCATATGGCATCCATATCTATGTCTCACATGATATCCCACCCTTTGTTACACATGGCGTCCTCGCTATGTGCCACATGGCATCCCTCCCTATGACCCACATGGCATATCCTTATATCCTACATGGCTTCCATCCATATGTCTCAAATGTCATCCCCACCCTATGTTCATATCTATGTCCCACATGGAATCCCACCCTAATGTATGTCCCAAATGGCATCCCAACCTTGTCCCACATGGCATCCAACCCAGTTGTCCCACATGGCATCCCACACGATGTCCCTAATGGAAGGAACATCCATTTCGAAAGCACAAATACATACATGTAAGGCACCGAATCCACTCAAATATTAAACGAAAAAATCGGGAAGTAACGGTGTTATTCAATGAGTGTCAGTGATGCTTACGGCAAGACAGTCTCAATTGACCTCTTGACCTGCATTGCGCAATACATATTATCGTTACCATGAACTGGCTTAAAAAAATTGTAATTTTTCAGTAAAACCTGTAAATAAATTTACAGAAAACACTGTAAACATTACAAATTCCTCTGTGAAAATTACATAAATCTCTGGAATCTGTGTTGCCAGACAGACAAATTTGTAATTTTCACAGTTAGTTTTTATATGTTTTACAGATAAATTGGTGTTATGTACATCAATTTGATATTTTTTACAAATTCTCTGTAGAAACATTTTACAAAACTGTCTGTGATAATTACAGACAAAATTGATGAGAAGGAGGAAGATCAATATACTCTGTGTGCAGGAGACAAAGTGGAAAGAGGAGAAGGCTAGAGAACTAGGTGACGGATATAAGATATTCTACTGTGGAATGGTGGCAAAGAGGAATGGTGTTGGCGTGGTCTTTGACCCTGGACTCAGAAGAGTTTTTTAAAGGTAAACCGGAAATCAGACAGGCTGATCTGTATTCAGGTGGAAATGAATAAGCAGGTATGGAACGTGGTTTGCGCCTATGCTCCCCAAGTGGGCTGCGATCAGGAGGAAAAAGAACAGTTCTGGGTACACCTTGAAGATGTCATCTAGGGGATACCAGAGACTGAGGTACTGTGGATTGGGGGTGACCTCATGGTCATGTAGGCAGTAGGAGAAGGAAACACAGGAACCAGTGATTGTATGGGTAAATATGGAATTGGTAAAAGAAATGAGGCTGGAAACAGGATCGTAAGTCTGGCAACCTCAAGAGGACTCGCAGTAGTTAACACTTTCCTCCGCAAACGTTGGTCCAGAAGGATAACATATACAAGTGGTGGAAAGAACAGCCAGTTGGACTACATCATATGCCGCAGATCCATGTTAAAGCAGGTGGTGCACTGCCAGACTGCAAGGTGATCCTGGGAGAAGCTGTTGCAAAACAACATAAACCTGTGCTGTGCAAAATCATGGTCAAAGCAATACGGGCACCTAAGAAGAAATGGGTGAAGAAAACAAAGTGGTGGAAACTAGGAGAGAAGTATTCTTGTGAGAAATTTTGGCTTGAAGTAGTAGAAAGCATAAACAGTGGTAAGAAGAACTGGGCCCGTGTCAGCAAAGTAGTAAGAAAGAAAGCCAAGACCATCTTGGGTGAGACTCGGGGGAGCCCCAAGACAGACAAGGTAACTTGATGGCGGGATGAGGAGGTGCATGGGGCAGTGCACATGAAAAAGGAAAAGAAGAAAGAAAGAGACCTAAACAGGTGCGACAAGACCATGGCAGAGTACAAAGAGGCCAATAAGATGGCAAAGAAGGAAGTGGCTAAAGCAACTTGGCTACTGCTTACACGGAACTATGCGATATTCTTGGTGGAGAGGAAGGACAGAAAAAGGCAATTCGGATAGCCAAGCAGAGGTACAAGAACTCTGCAGATGTGTACCAGGCTAAGCTGATAAAAGATGAGGATGGTAGGACATTGACAGATGAGGAGGAGATCCGTATGCAATGGAGAGATTACTTTGAAAGGCTAAAGAATGTGGAAAATAAAAAGGTAGAAAGAACAGTCCCAACTGGTATAGAGGAAGCCGTGGAACCGGTGACGGAAGAAGAAGTGGAGAAAGCTCTAAGGAAAATGAGGAAAGGGAAGGCAGTGGGCCCTGATGACATCCCTGCGGAAGTATAGACCTGCCTGGGGAAAACAGGGCTTAAGTTGCTGAAGGACTGGTTCAACAACATCATCATCTCTGGTAAAATGCCTGACGAATGGAGAAACAGCATATTAGTCCCGATCTATAACAAAAAGGGCGATGTTCAGGATTGCGGCAACTACAGAGTCATAAAGCTTATGTCTCACACCATGAAGATATGGGAGAGAATGATAGATGGCCGGCTCGGAGATATAGTTGAGATCGGAGATGAGCAGTTTGGTTTTATGCCCGGTAGGAGTACGACTGATGCCATTTTTGCCCTCAGACAATTAATTGAGACATACAGGGAAGGACAGCTGAATCTCCACTGCGTTTGTATTGACTTGGAGAAGGCATATGACAGAGAGCCTAGAGAGGAGGTGTGGAACTGCCTTAGACTTAAAGGTGTACCAGAGACCTACGTGAGGCTGGTGCAAGACATATATGACGGAAGTTCAACCCAAGTCAGATGCGTGGATTGTCTCAGTGATACTTTTGAAGTGACTGTTAGCATCCACCAAGGCTCAGCTCTGAGCCCTTTCCTATTTGCTGTAATAATGGACTGCCTGACATAAGATATAAGGAGAAAGGCACTCTGGGATATGCTGCACGTAGATAATGTGGTCCTATGTGACAAGACAAAGAAAGATGTAGAGAGAAGGCTTGAAACTTGGAGAAAGGCACTGGAGGATAGAGGCCTGAGAGTCAGTAGAAAGAAAACTGAACACCTGTGCACAGGAGGAGGTTCTAAAGTAGAAGGAAGTATCATGATGCAGGGGGAGAGAGTTCCCAGGGTGACAGAATTTAAGTACCTGGAGTCCACTGTGCAAGAAGATGGAGGGTCCAGCTAAGAGGTGCAGAGGAAAATACAGGCCGGCTGGAGCAGCTGGAGGAAAATCACAGGCATTCTGTGCGATAGGAAAGCACCAGTGCGAGTTAAAGGGAGGCTTTACAAGACCATGGTGAGACCAGCGATGCTGTATGGGATGGAGTCCGTACCCCCTCACAAAGAAGGAGGAACATAAAATGGAAGTTGCGGAGATGAAAATGCTGAGGTTCGCACACGGTGTGACCAAGATGGACCAGGTTAGAAACGAAGTGGTGAGAGAAAAGCTGCAAGTGGGTGAGTTTAGTGGCAAGGTTCGTGAGCGAAGGCTGCAGTGGAAAGGACACGTGTTCAGAAGGGAAGAGGAGTATGTTGGCAAGAGGGTTCAGTAGATGACTGTTGGAAAGAGTAGGAAAGGTAGACCAAAGAGGAGACGGAGGGATTGTGTGAAGGAGGATATGGGAGTTGTTGGGGTAAAAGAAGTTGATGCCAAATATAGAGGGAGATGGAGGAGAAGGCTGGTCCACACCGGCGACCCCACCTGATGTAGTACTTAAGCCAGGAGAAGAAGAAGTCTGTAAAAATTACAGATATGTCTGGCAACACAGATGCGAGAGAAATCTGTAATTTTGAACAGATTTTTTTAACAGTGTAAAGCTTTAAAACTAAAATAGCCTGAATGGACTATATATCCATATAGCGCAATTGAAAAATTTCAGGCTATAATTTTTCAGTCAGTGCTTTTAAAATCACCAGAGTGTTAATAAGCTGGGAGCTTGCTCGCTGCATTTACACTATCTGACTCTTCACAAGAACATCTTTTGTTTGCGTTCAAAGAAGAGAGTCTAATCCAACCACTGTTTCCTACTTGCTGAAATCACTAAGGCACCAATTGCTTATGAGCGTAAGGTTGTGAAGTTTAGGAAATTAAAGAGTATTAATATTGATAAATTCAAAGATGATCTTTCCCAATCACCTCTTTGCAAGGAGCCTCCCTCAAACCTGACATCTCTTATCAACAGTTACAATTCCACCCTTGCTTCTCTCCTGGACCGCCATGCACCGGAAAGATCCAAAATCACCACCGTGAAACCCTCACGGCCGTGATTTTCGTCGGAACTTAATGATTTAAAGAAACAACGGCGGCAGCTCGAGAAAAAGTGGCTTATGACCCCAACTACAAACCATCACAAGCTCTTTAAGGATGCGCGAAATCGGTTCCGTGTTATGTGTGAAAAAGCGAAAGGACATATTACACTTGTGAGGTGCAAAAGTGTGCAGGAGATCAGAAAAAGCTGTTTAGCTTGATAAACAAACTTACTAGCAATACCGATTATAATCCACTACCTGTCGGTATCGACAATAAATCAATGGCAGATGGTTTTGGAAATTATTTTCAGGAGAAAATTGATAAAATCTTAACTGCTATTAATGATGCTCGTAACATCAGAACATAGATGATCCTTCTCTAACATGTTCAGGTCAAAAACTACCATCTCAAACATGTTGTGATGTCACTGAGTTTTCAATGTTTTCCGAATTGTCTTCTGATGATGTTTTGAAATTAATTTCTGATTCATTAAACAAACATTGCATACTTGATCCGGTTCCTACTAACATTGTTAAGGATTGCATGGCTATACTATTACCAATATTCTCAAACATCATAAATAGCTCAATTTGTCAAGGCTATTTTCCTGAGTGTTGGAAATGTGCTGTGGTTATTCCTGTTCTGAAGAAGACAGGTTTATCCCTTGAATACAAAAATTACCGGCCTGTAAGTAACTTGTCATATCTTTCCAAATTAACTGAGGCTGCTGTTATGCGTCAGTATGATGAGCACTTGCTCCAAAATGACCTTTTACCCACACATAATTCAGCTTACAGGAAACATCACAGCACAGAAACAGCACTTTTAAAGGTGCATTCTGACATTATGCATAATATGGACATTGGGGAAGTAACTCTACTTGTCAGCTTGTTATGTTGGATCTGTCGGCGGCTTTTGATACGGTTAATTATGAGGTTCTCTCTGATTGCCTCGAAAATCGTCTGAATATCAAGGGTACACCATTAAAATAGTTTCAAGGCTATTTAGATGCCAGAAATCAACGTATATTGTTAAATGGGGATAGCTCTAAAGAGTTTCCCTTAAAATGTGGTGTTCCACAAGGGAGTTGTACCCGACCCAAACTATTCATTTCGTACTTATCACAATTGTATGATATAGTCAACAGGCACCTTCCAAATCGTGAAGGGTACGCGGATGATCACCAGTTATACCTTGATTTCAAAGCTGGCAGTGACTGCTCTAGAGATGTCGCGCTGGTCGCGATGGAGCAATGTATCAGCGATGTACGACAGTGGTTTCTCAGTAATTATCTCAAGATAAATGATAGTAAAACTGATGTCATACTCATCGGTTCTAAGCAGCAACTTGCTAAATTGCCTGATATATTAGTTAAAGTGGGTAAAGTTAATATCCGAACTGCTGACAATGCTCGTAATCTTGGTATCATTTTTGATAAGAACCTTTCATTTGAGACACAGATAGCTGCACAGATAGTTTGTAAAAAGGCTTCTTACAATCTT
This sequence comes from Chiridota heheva, assembly GCA_020152595.1. Lineage (NCBI taxonomy): Eukaryota > Metazoa > Echinodermata > Holothuroidea > Apodida > Chiridotidae > Chiridota > Chiridota heheva. Next base: position 210,424 of record JAIGNY010004469.1, read on the forward strand.
TACAAACTTTGGCAAATCCGCAAGTATCTAGATGACGATTCATGCGAATCCCTAGTTCATGCATTTATTACATCTCATATTAATTACTGTAACTCCTTATATTTTAACTTACCCGATAGCCTTTTAAAGAAATTGCAATTGGTTCAAAACTCAGCTGCCAGACTTGTTACTAGAACCCCCAAATACCACCACATTTCACCAGTGCTTTTCAAATTACACTGGCTTCCAGTTAAGTATAGGATTAAGTTTAAAATTGTATTGGTCACTTTTAAATGTTTTCATGGCCCTTCTCCCAATTATCTGTCAAACCTATTAATTCCATATCAACCGACTAGATATTTAAGATCTCAATCAAAACATTTCCTCACTGTACCCAGGACTAAACCCCAGTTTGGAACCAGAGGTTTTAACCTTGCCGCACCTAAACTTTGGAACGACCTGCCCTATCATCTACGAAGTGAAACTTGCCGTGCTCATTTTAAGAATAGCCTTAAAACTTACATTTTTACAGCTGCCTTCAATGCAACTAATTCTTGACTCTATTATTTTATCCCTCCTGCTTGAATGTGTTATCTTTAGTTTTTAACCACTGTATTCTTTATTGTATTTAACTATTTAGGTTATCTTACATTATTTGACCTTTTATTCTTTTAATATTTTTTTAAATATTTACATCTTATAGCTCTCATTTTTGTATGTCTACTTTTTACTATCTTAGTGCCTATACAACCTGACTTGCTTAGTTTGATTTTACTCTTAACATTTTAGATTATTCCTCTTATTACGTTCATTGTTGATCCTATTGCTTTTGTCTTTTTATTCAATATTCCAGCTTTAATGATTCTAGGTCTATTTTCATCTTTTTATTTACTATAGTCTTAACTTATTTTATCATTTGATTCACTTGTTTGTAAAGCGCATTTGAATGTATCATTTTACAGTATTTGCACTATATAAATGTTTTTTAATAATAATAATAATAATAATAACTGATGCTTTAAATCACTAGGTTATCTGTGATTAGTTCAGGAGTCTAATGAAAGATAACTTTAAACGAAATTTATCAATTCTTTTGGTTTTATTTCGTATAATGATTGCCACTTGGAAGTGTATTTGTGTAATGCTATTGATGAATTGTGATACATTAGTTGCGATAATTATTTATTTACTCAAAAAATGGCTTATATACTAGCAATATGAGGAAAATACGCCATATTTAAAAGCATGCCTTGTTGCAAGGATGTAAAATCTATCTTGATTCTATACATTCAGTATTTTGCTGTTAGTATGTCTGTTTTTTATTTCAATTTCCCTCAAAAGGAAACATTGTTAATAAAAATTTGCATCAGGAGGTGCCCTTTTGAAAGTTGATGAAGGACCGGGTAGATGCTCTTTTGAAAGTTGAGGGCGGACCGGGCTGGAGGCACCCTTTTGAAACTTATATGAAATTAAGGTCATTCTTGAAACTTAAAAACAAATAGAAATCCACTCACTCGCAAATATTATATAATACATAGAAGTTATTACATACATTTAGTATTTATTTGACACAATTAAGCATGTCATTTTACGAGGGCCTTGGTGGGAGGGGGCATGCATGCTTTCATTAATTTTGTAAGCAGCAATTTTCAAAAGAAGCCTTTTACCTATTCGCCCGAAGGGTAATTGTCAACATTGGTTTTGGCTCCAAAATCTCGAACCTATAGGCGGGATTTGCCTACCGAAAGTGAGGGAAAGTCAAAAGTGTGTGTGTGAGTGGAGGGGGGAGGGGATTACAAAATCACGCTAAAATATAACACATCACCATACATAAGAACCATGGGCCAGGAGGCACGATTCCTCCACTTTTTTCGAAAACTGACAAAAGTGCCCTTTTTTAAAATAAAAAGTACCCCTCAACTTTCGAACTACCCACCAACAAAAACAGGCTTTTCTACCCACCCCAAAATATATGTTGAGCTACTACATTATTGAATGTTCTAGTCTTTGATGGCCAAAAAATTATGGATTTATCAACACAAATGAAAGCCCGTTCATGGGTGGTAGAGGCATTCCATCACGTAACTCTAACTCAACTGGGAGCCATTTTGCAGGTGGTGCTTTGCGCGTTGAGTATTTCACGCGTCTGATCTTCACACAGCTTAAAGGCCTTACACGCTGAACGCGACGCGGCTAGCGATTTTTTAGATAATCATACAGGAAACAAATATTTTAAGATGCTTTGACTTTTTGCTTACACACGATGAAATTTACAATTGAGGCTTTCTGATGATACTGAAAAAATTGTTAGAAATGCTTTTTTTGTTCAAACTGTGGAGAAATTCGCTTTAGTGGGGCGCGATTTTCTGTCGCGACACGAATTTTGCTTTAATAAGCGTAGAAAGACCCTTTCAATCAATTTTTAATTATCATCTGAATAGCCATGCGATGACGATCCATCTCTGAAAACAAGGGGTCAAAAAAATTATTTTCCTTTATTTTATTCAATTTTGTTTAAAAAATCGCTCGCCGCGTCGCGTTTGGTGTGTTACGGCCCAGTCACATCACACGTACAACAAACAGACTCGATTTAAAACACGCGCTGGTGATGAAAATACCGCGCTGGCATGTAAAACACGTGCTGGGCATATAAACACGCGCTGGTTAAAATAAACCGCCAGATGAAATAATTTTTTAATATAAAATGTTTTAAAAGGAAAAATTACCCTCCAAGTACTTCAAATAATCTAAATCAGTGGATTCAAAACACATCTATTAGTTAGTGCAACCAACGTCACAGCAAGATTCTGCATGCAAACGTATGTAAGTGTACAGCAGACGGCAGTCTGTTCTACAAAATGGCGATGTAAACAAAGTCATGTGACCTCATGACGTCAGCTGAAACATCCTTACATAGGCCTATACCAGTATATCATACAAAAGTATTATGTGGTTCTCAGATATGAGAGTTTACGCGTAGCGTGGTCCGGTCATACAGTCATAGAAATTTCTATCACCGTGACATGGAATTATAGATTGGGAAACTACAACGAGGAAAACTAGCTGACTAGACGACAATTTGTTTTCTTTTCATCAATTTAATTTTTAAATTTGTGTTTGATTTTAAGCCATGCATTTTGTGGCATCAAAAGCAAGAAATCTTCAGACCTTCAAGGGGCCCTTCGCTTCTGGACTCCTACCAGGACTTCGTAACCCAAATATCTATAACTCAGTATATATTTTAACGCTATAATTTAAGTGTTTTGTTCGACTTTAAATTATTTTGGGGCGTCAAACTGGACCCCTAACTGCCTAACAGGATTTCGCTCCCTGGACCTATACGATTGTGTCCGAATTTTCTCAATTTTCATAGAAATTTTTTCGCCTGTTTAAAAATACAGCAAACCAAATCTTTATAACTCAGTATAGATTTTAACAGTATAATTCAAAAGTTTCTCTTCTCATCAATTTAATTTTTTTAGGTTTTTGTACGACTTTAAGCCATGTTGGGGCATCACTAAATTCAGAAAATCCTGCAGAATTTCAGACTGTACTAGTGCTTCGCCCCCTGTGCCCCTAACAAGGCCTGCCCATGGACCCACGATTTTGTACGAATTTTTACGGGAGATTTCTCATTTCTTCTCATGCCTGTTTAGAAACACATACTCATTAATATATGATATCGACACCAAAAACAATAGGGACCATCCTTGAGTCATGATTAATCAATGTGCCAAATTTGACGTGCCAGTAATGTATGGTTCACAAAATACCGTGTTTACAAGCTGTTTTTTAGTAAAAGCACATTATACCCCGCCCAATTAATTTAAGGAAATTTAACTAAGCGACCACAAACACCCCTGGGACAATTGATGCGAGGCGCGAAAGAACATTCAACGGCGCCGAAACGTTTTGAAAGTTGGGGGTCAAAAATGTTTCTGCGATATGGGGTCCAGGGACGAAGCCTTGGTGGGGCCAGGGGGCGAAGCCTCCGGAAGCTGTACGATTTTAGCGGATTTGGGGCTAAAAGATGGCCTAAATTTGACTAAATTTTGCAACTCTTACAAATTTAATGATTATAAGTTGAAGATGCCAACCAAATATGGCCAAAATTTTCTGAGAGAAATTCAAATTCCTGGTTGGGAGGTAAATTGATAAATCATTAAAACCATATTGAAAATATTGAAGAGAAATTTGGTAAAAGTCTTAGGAATTTTAGTAAAATATTGCAACATTTCCCCAAAGTTGAAGAAAATTCAAGTTGGCCAATTTCCCAGAAATCGCAAAAAAAAGCCCCAGAATTGGCCAAAAAATTCCCCCCAAAATAGCAAAATTTAATCTAAATTTCCCAATAACTAAAGAAAGTTTCCCGAAATAGAAAATACTGCCCAAAAATTGAGCAAATTTACCGAAATGTGAAGAACATATTCTGAAAATGAAGGAATAAAGGAACATAACATTTCCCGAAAATTGACAGATTGAAGGATATATATTTCCCGAAAATTTTAGATTTCCAGATTAGTAGCAACTTGAACATTAATAGAAATTTTATTTACCAGTGTAATTTCCCGCTTTTAACCAGAAAACTATAGAGTCTTGACCCCACCCCTGAAAGAGGACCCTTTCTACGCCCCTGATGCTGATACATCCTTTGGTAAAATATCAGCGACTATGGGATGATAACTATCTGTCGTTGAACAGTTGAAGGCCTTTTATACATCATCGGGTACCATGGACAAGTGTATTCGTAAGCGTTCACTGTCGACGTCATTTCTATAAAGTTGCTGTAGCCTACTTGTGGCGGGGTAATTACGGCACCTCCGTTTGCCGCAGTGCAATATCCGATGGCATCAAGATCGTGCCTAAGATCTCTTGGTTGAAGTGTTAATCCAACCAGGAAATCAATTTCCTGATCCAACTTAGCAAGAATTAGATCCACAGCTTGGAAGTACTGCTGCCTGAGGTATTCTTTAACAAAGGAATGAAGTTGAAGTGAAGTTCTGCGTCAATTAGATCGATCAGTCGATTGTTTCTTTACAAACACTCTTTTGATTTGTGTCATATATATGTTCGTAAGTTTATGCTCATCCGAAAGAGACTGAATTTATTCGTTCCAATTATTTGATTGTTTATTGAAAATAATATGAGTCTTAATGGTAAATTTTGAAGTTAAAAGTTGGGGGAGAGGAAAGTTGGAGGCAATGGCTCCTCGCTCCCGCTTTCGGCGACTATAATGTTTTAAAAACTTTTATTCTACAACTGTATAGGAGCAGCATTTTGTTAAACCAAAGCTAAAATCCTAGTGTATCAGAATTTTGTTTACTGGGCGACTGGCCGACCAGTTAGTATGTTAAAAATTTATAAGGCCTTGCCCACAACTCATATCAGTAACTTTGAACACTTTTGTAAGATGGGCATCTACACCAATCCTAACATCTTACTTATGCCAAAGAAGATGCAAAACAGATCTATGGTTATCAAAATATGAGCATTTGAAGATTTTTACATTTTGCCACGCCCGCTAATTAATATGCACGATATCGATACTAAAAACAATAGGGACAAGTATTGCAAAGCATTACTTATTTATTACTAAGCGTTACTTCACTATTGCTAGGCATTACTTCAATATTGCTAAGCATTACTTCAATGGCTCATGATGCATCTATTTACCAAATATGACAAGGCACACTGACAAGGTATACTGTTCAGAAGAAATCGTGTTTACAAAAACAAAGCGTCACAGACACACCCACACACACCCACGCCTACACCCCTACCCCCTCCCACACACACAAAAACACCCATATACTGTGCAGACGACTGCATAGGTTCCTGATACCTGGATACTGATAGTTTCGGAACCAAAAATCAGGGCTTAAAAATTTACTGGCAGTGTTAGGGCTTACGAATCTGCGTTGCGACAACGAGTGAACACACAATTACAATGACGGGGTCGTCACCTGCGTAATCGGTTATGATAGTAACAATGCTATCACGAAACGCTTAATACGACCCGGACGAGAACACAGGTACGACGTACGGCGGACATAACATCGACAATCAAGTCAATGTCCACGGCCTTTGATAACCAGTTGTGGTGCAATCTGCGTTGCGGTTTAAGATTAGACTTAAATATCCGTGTAAGGGTTTAAAAATTCAGTTTAAAGCTTACATATTTGCCTTAGGGTTAAAAATTTCACGGTTAAAACTTAAGAATCTGTGTTAGGGTTAAAAATCAGATTTAGTCCTAAAAATGCACGTTACGGCTTAAAATTTCACGGTTAGGTCTTAAAAATCTGCGTTAGGGTTAAAAAAAAATCAATGTAAGGCCTAAAAATCCGTGTTAGGGTTATGAGTTTCACAGTTAAGTCCTCAAAACCTGCGTTAGTCTTACAAATATAAGTGTAAGGCTTAAAAATGCGAGTGAAGGTTGGATAAATAAGTGTTAGTCTTACAAATCCACGTATGCTTTCAAAATTCAAGCATCAGCTTAAAATAATGGGCTATATTCTAGCCCCAAACCCCCTTGTTTCTTCTTTTATTTGACTTTAAAACGTATGTGGGGGAGGAATGTGTTGGGGATGTCTGTATTTGCCATTATCCTGCTGTATACAGTTATCTTTATAATATGTATCTTTTAAAAATAATTAGAAAAATGCGCAAATGCACTTGATCTGAAGCCTACTTAGTACAAGCGACATGTTAAGTTTTTAAAGTATGAAAAGGCGTTTCTCTATATCCAACGATTTATACTCAAAGATATGTGAGGTCATATTTAAAGATATCTTTAATTCGAATTAAAGATATGAAGTTTTAAAAAGACAAGATCTTAAGCCATTGCTTCAGGATACAAAGACAACCGATAAGAAACTTCTTTAGGCTGTGAAACTAGCATCCAGCCAAGAGGAGGCAAGGATCCGGAAGCTTGAAAAGGGGATCAAGAAAATGAAAGTGTGTCCTGTTGAAACGACCCTTCACGCCTCATTCCCAGAAAAGGCGCTAAGTGAAATATCTGAAGAAATTACAAGGATTGTAAGAGTTGAGCTCGCTGCGCTCCAACCGCAGAAAAACAACAATTTACCTGGACAACAGTCTAGGCACGGAGTGAGAGGTTGTCCCTCCTGTAGAGAACAATGCAAGGGGATGATTGCAGACATTGTTTCATCTGTGGTCAGGATGACCACATAGCCAGAGGTTGTAACCAACGCACACAGGGAAACGTACAAAGGGCGCCCTAAGGGGATCGGGTGTCGCTCTAGTGAATGGAATGCAATTCATTGTTGAAACTGATCTCGAACAGTCACAGTTATGGGAATAAATTGTAATGACTCGTCTAAGGATGATTTTTTATCAATAAATTATCATAATCATGTTGCCCTTACACCGGTTCCTATTGCTAACGTTACCAGGATAACCATTACGTCAAGAGTATTTTCTGTGATTTATCAAAACAAATCTTTGTAGGACACCGGAAGATGTGGTTGGACTTAAGTAAATAATTGTACAAAATTTGATAGACTAGTTTAGATAGAAGAAAATAGCCTTAACATAACCTTCTAGTAATGCAAAATTTTCAAATGTCAATAACCTTAAAATTGGGCACTCATTTTCTCGCAGGGGAGTGTGTGAATGGTCTAAAATGAATTGAGGTATAATTTTCAAAAACCCTTTGCAAAATGGAATGGTCCGCTTGGTAGCTCAATCAGCAAAGGAGTCTGATGGCGCACCTGATTCAAGAAATACAAAGTCAGCAGTATATTATCCAAGTGGATTGTCTTTTCTTCTATATAACAGAAGGGTTGCACTGCTTTGTAGCCAATTATCCTTTCAACACTGAGATGTTTATATCAATTTCACTTTACAAAAATAGGCAAGAATGTTTTAAAAATCTTCAAAGATGCCCAAATGTCACTTTACAACGACATGATGACCCGCTAAAAAAATTACCTTTTTCTTATTTTTAAAATTGACAGAATTCTAAAATATTAAAAGATGCACAATTTTTACTTGACGGCAACACATAAATACCCGCAAAAAGGAAAAATTCCAAACTATTAATCAATCTAGTATATTTCTTCATATATTCAGCATTTAATTTGCGGTGACCGCTGCCTTTAGCTGGCATAACGCGGGATAAATATGAATATTGCGGGATCAACATTTTTCTCTATGTCACTCACGAACCAATTCATACAAGTGGAGTACGATGCTATATTTCGCGGTTGTGCATGCTTCAAACCCATGCAATCTTTTCGACAGAAATGATTCAACTAATCATTCCCGCATCTTGCGATTCCTGGACATGGCGCGATGATGCCTCTTTCTGCCTATACTTACATTTCCCGCCCACTGTCTAATAAAAAAAAATACATACCCCACACTCACCACTTGCACACTAATAATTTTGGTACCCGCAGTATGAAAGAAGTCAATTTTGTTACCTGCAGTATGAGTATTCAACGAAAATATTGTAAAAATGGACCAGCAGTACAAAATTAACACAGTAAAACCTTATTTTTTGGGACCTGCACCACGAAAATGATTAAAAAGGCTATTGTTTTTACTATAAAAAAAATGTTGTTTTTTTGTAGTAAAAAAAGATACCTGCACTACGAAAATAGTGCAAAAAAACCCTTCCCTCCCCCTCCCCCAACCTGCCCGGGCTAATGGCATATTTTCCGTCCTAACGTGTATGCACAACAGCAGGCCCGGCGTAAGCAAACCAGTATTTCTGGCACTTCACACCTCGCATTAATATTTGCGCAATCAGCTATAGCATGTAGTATATCTATTACATACCTTACTACAAACAGGTCAACCCATTCGCCCAACGACCGAAGCTCAAGCCCCCAACAGCTATCTAATTGAATAATCTTTATCAAACTTTTTTTCATCTTAACAACCCTCTGACTAGCTCTCTTACTTCTTGTAATCCCGTCACGGGGTCATAATCTAATTAGTCAATTTATGTTGGAACTTTACTAAAGCCTTGAACTAGGCAATCAAGGTAGCATATAACTAATTATTTGCCCCATTTGAATATCTAAACAGCTTCTGTACACCTTATTGAACATCCGCACACCCACCCACCCCTACATATTTGTTCACGCTGCGAAACGTGGACGTTCATACTATTAAACCGTGGACGCCTTTAACCCTTACTCTACAAGAGCTTTGAAAAATGCGAGCCCAATTTTCTTCTTTTTTTTTTCTCTTTCTTATATGCATTTTTGACAACTTTCCTTTCATTTTCTTTCATTACAAATTTGGTTGGATTGGAAGTTAAGATATTTATCTTTTGAGTAATAAAAGCCAAATTAGGAAAAATTGGACAAAAATATGCAATGCTAAATTTGGTCAACAAATAGGTCAATCTTTGCACAAGTTTAACTTCTTGTCGATATTGAAAACAGAGATTGTGCTACATATTTAGATTCTTTATGAAAAAATTCCTTTCCAATGATGCTAATCTACAATTTTTAGAAAAAAGAGTAAGATAAAAAAATACACACAATTTATTTTAGTTAAATGACCCCTAAAAATAATAACGCAGTAGTCTCGGCCCGGTGAGACTCGAAGCTGGTGCGCTCGCATATAGCTTATGTTGGAATATTATTAAAGAGGGCAGCATGTTTGTTAAGAAATAGTCATGTGCACACCCGCACACCCCTACATACTTGTTCACGCTACGAAACATTGACTACATTTTCACACAATAAAACCGTGGACGTCTGAACATATAGCTAACTTGGGAATATAATTAAAGAGGGCAGCATGTTTGATAAGAAATAATCAAATGAAATCTCAATTTATCAATATTGGGTGTAAATATATCATTTTCCACCTTACATCAATTTGTGGCTTCCAACCGTGGACGTTGGAATCTAACCGATACACTGTGGAAGTAGGCCTATCAGGTACATAACCTGTGTGTCGTTATCCAATCGAATAACCGTGGACGTATTTTTTTGTGTATGAGGAAAATAGTTATGCACAAAACCACATCGTGACAACACTTGTACATAGCATATACACATGATACAATCGGAGACAAACCGGTCGTGGACTAGCTTCAGAATGTCAAAATAATTTGAGAGCGCCATCAAAATGATGAGATTAACAGTTTTAGGTAGTTGCCATAAACGAGGACAGTCCGCGTTTACAGGTGTGTCTTCGGTTGACGGGTATGTATTCAATCCCCACTTTTGACCCCTTGTCACAATTCAGGAACCCCAATCTCAGCTATGGGGTCATCATACAAGACTCCGAACGTATACGGCCGCATCAGATCCCGTAGTATCAAGGGGGTGGTACTGGAGGCATAAAGCCTGTTCAATGTCAATGTTCAAATTGTCAAATGATATGTAAAGCGCCATTATTCACAACAGAGTTATATTTAGCGGCGCTAAAAAGAAAATGCTTCTGTATATAAATGAATCTTGCGCCGCCACTTAACTGTTTAAAAACATTGACATTGGGCAGTTGGGAGCAAGAATAACTTTAAAATTAAACCACCTAATTTAAGTTGCAGGGAATTCCATAAAGTTGGTGCAGCAAATGTGAACTTGGAGCAACGACCAAAAGATTGAAGTTTCCATTTTGGCGTGTGGAGAAGATATTTGTTCGATGAACGTAGACTGGTAGATTTCGTGAAGATGATTTGAAGTGAATGAGATCAGTCAGATATTTAGGTGAAAGTCCATGGCTAGATATGTAGGTTATTAAAAGTAGCTTGAATTCAATTCTGTACTGTACTTGAAGCCATTGAGTTTATTTAAAACAGCTGAACAGGGGTGATATGGTCAAACTTATTTGAACCGGGTTACAATTCTGGCAGCGACATTTTGAGCACGTTGGAGTGGAACAAGTTGAAAGTCGGGCAGCCCAAGCAGCAGAGAATTTCCATAATCCAATGTTGATGAGACAACAGCATGAACAAGTGTTTGTCAAGATTCCTTGGTGACTGGTGAAGTATTTTCGGATATGGCTTATTTTACGAAGATAGAAGTAAATTGACCGACAAGTGTTGGAAATGTGCTGTTTAAAAGAGTATGTATTGTCGAAAGTGACCCCAATATTTCTTGCATAATCTGTTGGCTCAATAGAGCCTGATCCAGAGTTAAGTGTTATATGTAATACTCACAAAGTGACTATGCAATATTCATTCCCATATACGTGGCCCTTGGTTGATAGGATCAAAACTAAAAAACTGATACGTCGCATTTTCTGGTGTTTACTTGATAGCTAGCGCCGCTTCTTACTGTATTATTCAAAAATACGATAGTGCAATTCCATGTGGGAAAACACCCTTTGCTCGGAATCGCTTCGAGTATAAGTAGTAAGGGGCCACTATACAGACCCGGACCAATCAGAAGCCAGCATTCCAGTCATGTAATTAATTTCTCATGAATATTCATAGATACTAATGCTGACTTCTGATTGATCAGGGTCTGTATAGCGGCCCCTGAGATTTTCCCTCTGGGCCATCGGATTGCCAGGTATCTATGAATATTCATGAGAAATTAGTCACATGACTAGAATGCTGGCTTCTAATTGGTCCGGTTTTTTTTTTTTTATAGCGGCCCCTGAGCTTTTCCCTCTGGGTCATCGGATTGCGTCACAAGATATTCTCGACGACGGAGCTTCGGATTGGTCGGGGCCTGTACAGCGGCCCCTGAGATTTTCCTTCTGAGTCGTCGGATTGGTCGGGGTCTGTATAGTGACCTCTAAGATTTTCCAGCCAATCACTACCTGTATAGCGGCCCCTGAGATTTTCCAGCCAATCACTACCTGTATAACGGCCCCTGAGATTTTCCAGCCAATCACTACCTGTATAACGGCCCCTGAGATTTTCCAGCCAATCACTACCTGTATAGCGGCCCCTGAGATTTTTCAGCCCATATTTTTCCATTCAATACTGTTGCCATATATGGTCATCACACGACTATTAATTGACTAATCTGATTGGTCATAAAATGGTCGCCCATTTCACAACAATACACCCTAATAGTTTGTTGATTAGAAGCTTAGATTTGTCAAAGAGTTTAAACTGTAAAAACAATATAGATAAATCGCCATGTCACGATTATTAATAGTATCGGGATAATATCGTCACAATTTACCGAGTCACGTCATTCGAGAAGACGTTGTACTTGACAATCAAGAAACAGGAAACTTATCATGTTTGAGAACATGTTTTGAAAATAGGTAAGATTTGAGCGGCGATATTTTTTAAACGGTGTGATTTGAGCGGCGATATTTTTTAAACGTGTACGATTTGAGAACGAAATTTTATTTTCAAATCCCATTGACTTTGCACAGAGAGCAAAAATTGAGGGAAGATATTTTGAAAAGGTGAATAAATTGAGAAGACATTTTTTCTGACACTCCTCGTTTGAGAAACAATTCTTCTGAAACACTCATTTCAGAAACATTAACATTTTTTGAAACACTGTCATTTGAGGCAGTTTTTTGCTCAACTGTTTTTCATTTGGAAGGACAAAGCTGACGTCTAACGGGGAATGACAGGACAGAACTGCACTTTAATGCGAAATACGGGGGCCTATGGGGGCATGATCGTGGGAATAATTGGACAAAACTACGTTTTTAGCGGAAAAAATGGCGTCAAAGGGGGAATGACAGGACAGAACTGCGCTTTAATGCGAAATACAGGGGTCTACAGGGGCTTAATCGTGGGAATAATCGGACAAAACTACATTTTTAAGGGGCAAAAATGGCGTTAAGGGGGAAATGACAGGACAAAACTGCGCTTTAAAGCGAAATACGGGGTTCTACCAGGGCTTAATCGTGGGAATAATCGGACAAAACTACGTTTTTAACGGGCAAAAATGTCGTCAACGGGGGAATGACAGGACAGAACAGCGCTTTAAAATGGGGTGGGACTTGATTCCAAACCACGTCCCCTGAACTTTTTCCTCAAACATTACATTTGAGCATGCACTTTTTGAAATTCCGGTGAAGAAGAAGAATAAGAAGGAGGAGGAGCAAAGAGGAGAAGGAGGAGGAGGAGCAAGAGAAGGAGCAAGAGGAGGAGCAAGAGGAGGAGGAGGAGCAAGAGGAGGAAGAGAAGAAGAAGCAGGGCGTCAAATTTGAGAAGGCATTTTTCGTTTTGATGTGTACTTCAGTTTTTGAAATTCCTTGAGCGCTCTTTTTTCTCAGCCATCCACTTTTGAGAGAATAATTTGAAGAAAAAACGAGGGACTTCATTGCGTACACGCGATAATGACGTCATTGCCTTGAGAATGGGACAAAAGTATCTCTGACGTTATGAAATGTAGATGTGTATTATGTTGTATGTAAACATCGACCAGTCTAGGACTGTCCGGAGAGAACCGCCATGACGACGGAACGTCGACGAACCTTGCTACCCCCGTCTAACATTAGGCAACTTTAGCGTATCAAAAATAAGCAAGGTGTGTTTTCTTCCTTGAAAGTGTTGGCGTGTACATTCTATACCATCATCCTGGGATAATTTCAAGCAATTCATAAACCAATCTATCAATTCACATGTTATTGCCAGCCATCAACTTAAAAAAACAACAACCCTGAAACATACTTACCACATTCAAATCCCAAAGTAATTACAGTGGCAGATTTATTTGAGCAAGACACTAATGAATGACGCAATCCCGTACTTTAGGATTAGGCTCATATTCCACCACCCCTGCTGTTCTCCTAAACGACGATTGGTCTCTCTCCTTATAGTGAGTCATGGTAATCAAAACACGCAGTATGCACACAATGTAGTAATACACCACAGTAGGTATAACACGAAATGTCAACACGTTATAACTCAATGTATAATAACACGTTGTGGTTGTTAGTGTAGCTGACGAATGCTATGAATGATAAAACCAAATCTTTACCACGCTTTTAAATGTTCAGTCTTGAATGACATTCAATACTGTTGCCATATATGGTCATCACACCACTATTAATTGACCAATCTGATTGATTCAAAATGACATAATTCTGTTACGTATGTAATGGACCAATACCATTATTTCATATTCGTCTTTCATGCCTTATCCCATGGTAACAGACATCAAGGACATTTAAACAAAGGATCTATATTGATCCAATAAACGTACATGGATTATGAATGTTTTTTTCTCATACTATTGATATCGATTTGCCACGCAAACATCTTTACAGATAATTTTCCCCATTATTATATCATCACACTTTGACCACCTTATTATTAAAAACGCATTATGTACAAAAATGATGTATCGATCGGTCTATTTTTGGCCACGCAAACATCTTCACAGATAATTCTACCCCATTATTATATCATCACACTTTGACCACCCTATTATCAAACACGCATCATGTACAAAATGATGTATCGATCGGTCTATTTTTGGCCACGCAAACATCTTCACAGATAATTTTAACCCATTATCACATCATCACACTTTGATCACCCTATTATTAAACACGCATTATGTACAGAAATGATGTATCGATCGGTCTATTTTTGGCCACACAAACATCTTCACAGATAATTTTACCCCATTATTATATCATCACACCTTGACCATACTATTATCAAACACGCATTATGTACAAAAATGATGTATCGATCGGTCTATTTTTGGCCACGCAAACATCTTTACAGATAATTTTACCCCATTTTCATATCACACTTTGACCTCCCTATTATTAAACACGCATTATGTACAGAAATGATGTATCGATCGGTTCTCTTTGTCAAACACAAGGACATTTAAACAAAGGATCTATATTGATCCAATAAACGAACATGGATTATGAATGATTTTTTTTCATACTAATAATATCGATTTGCCACGCAAACATCTTCACAGATAATTTTACCCCATTATCATATCATCACACTTTGACCACCCTACTATTAAACACGCATTATGTACAGAAATGATGTATCGATCGGTTCTCTTTGTCAAACACAAGGACATTTAAACAAAGGATCTATATTGATCCAATATTTAATAAACACACATGGATTATGATTTTTTTTCTTCTCATACTATTGATATCGATTTGCCACGCAAACATCTTCACAGATAATTTTACCCCATTATTATATCATCACACTTTGACCACCTTATTATTAAACACGCATTATGTACAGAAATGATGTCTCGATCGGCTCTACAATATTTTAACCCCCATTATTAAACATCAATAACAAATAATACGCATGATGTACACAAAATGGATTGACTGTATATCCTACATTTAAAAAAAAAAAGGCCCGTGACGGAAGATCTAACCCAGTCAAATTGCGTTCGGTTTCTTCTACAATTAGAAGTTCATGTCCTCAAATGACCCCAGAAGCAGCACCGATTAACGGCAGTTGGTACATACATATAGATCTAAAGTGATATATATATATATATATATATATATATATATATATATATATATATATATATATATATATATATATATATATATATATATATATATATATATTTATGTATATATATATATATATATATATATATATATATATATATATATATATATATATATATATATATATATATATATATATATATATATATATATATATATATATATATATATATATATATATATATATATATATATATTTATATATATATATATATATATATATATATATATATATTTATATATATATATATATATATATATATATATATATATATATATTTATATATATATATTATATATGTCGATATTACCAGGGCAACTAGCCAGAGTAGTGGACGGGAACGATGATTTCTTCATCATCGTTCCGTCCACTACCTCACCGCATCCAGAGAGACGGTTCCGGTAAAGTTCTCACCAGAGCCATCACCAAGGAATATCGACTGATCTATACAAAACGCGTCATTCAGCCCGATCTCACAACCCTCGGGTATTAAATCTTTCATCCCACAAGTCCCCTTACATGAAACGGACAGGTTCGTCTAAGACAATCAGGTGATTCAATTAGACCACACTGCTGAATGCCAACATTCGTAACTCAAGATCCGATGAAACCCTAATGAGGGCTGAAGGAGGGAAAAGAGCTACCATGGCTTGCCACCTACGGTATCCTGCGTTGGTTGGGACAGGCACTTTTACCCTACAATCACCTGACACACCCAGTCAGGAAAAGCTATACATCTCGTTAAAAGGACTCTGCGGAACAATCGAGACTATCTTTTGATGGCAATCTGATGACCCAGATGAAAAATTCTCAGGGAGGAAAAATCTCAGGGGCCGCTATACAGGTAGTGGCCAATCCGAAGCTCCGTCATCGAGAATATCTTGTGACACAATCCGATGACCCAGAGGGAAAAGCTCAGAGGCCGCTATACAGGTAGTGATTAACTGGAAAATCTCAGGGGCCGCTACACAGGTAGTAATTGGCTGGAAAATCTCAGGGGCCGCTATACAGGCCCGGCTATACAGGCCCGGACCAATCCGAAGCTCCGTCGTCGAGAATATTTTGTGACGCAATCCAATGACTAGAGGGAAAAGCTCAGGGGCCGCTATAAAAAAAAAACCGGACCAATCAGAAGCCAGCATTCCAGTCATGTGACTAATTTCTCATGAATAATCATAGATACCTGGCAATCCGATGGCCCAGAAGGAAAATCTCAGAGGCCGCAATACAGACCCTGACCAATCAAAAGCCAGCATTAGTATCTATGAATATTCATGAGAGATTAGTCACATGACTGGAATGCTGGCTTCTGATTGGTCCGGGTCTGTATAGTGGCCCCTTACTACTAGTATACGCGCATGCACGCTCCCAGTCATTCTACATCATTTTAATAACAACATAAACCACATGATCAGTTTGCATTTTCGTAATTACCAGTTGTAGTTAAATTATAGGCGGGTCGTGATGGATTGAGGCAGAGGCTATTAGGGGCTTAGCCCCTCTCCCAAAATACCGTAGCTTCGCCCCCCAAATGCCCTAGCCTCGCCCCCAAAATGTCGTAGCCTTGCTCCCCAAATGCTCTAGCCCCTCCCCCTAGCCCCCTCGCCACCCCCTCCCTCACAGAAAAACACATTGCCAAAGCCAAAGAAACAGAGATGTTGGCATCTTTGATTCGTATCGACTGAAAATTTAACCTGTTTACTGGTTAACAGGCTAAATTTTGGACCAAAATCCTCAAATTTTTGAAACAAAATTTACCATTGAGGGCCAAAAATTTTCAAGTTTGGACCAAAATTCTACAAATTGAATCATAGAAATCAGATAACCTGGCATTTTTTATTAGTATCAGCTGAATTATTGTTAAATTTGAACCAAAAATCTTCCATTTTGGACCAAGTAACTTAAATTTTGGAAACAGAAATTCTCAAGTTTTGGAACAAAAATCCTCAATTTCTGGAACAAAATTTACTATCCAAATACCTTCAATTTTGGGCCAAGATAGGCCCGGGAAAGCGCCGAGTATGCCAGAGAATGAACTGATGAAAACGACGCGTAAAGCCTGACCGTCCTAAATGTATGAAATTGACAGACACGTTTCAACCAAGTAAGCCTGGACAAATTGTTCATTCGTATTATAGTCTAAGTTGCCAGTTACTCCACTTGGACTTGTGAATTTTGTGTCAGTACGCCCCTGGTGTATATTATGTTAGCTAATATACACTCCATAACTCTCTTCTCAGGATTCAAGTGCGATATAGTTGCAAAGGCGATACATCGCGCCTGTATAGAATCTCCTTAATTTACATGCCTGATACAGTATTTGATACCATGCCTGATACAGTATTTGATACCATGACGTACCATCCAGCAATCTGGGGCGTAATTTATTTTCGTATTGGAATTCCAGTTTGGACTATTTAGTCGGGCAAAAACATGGCATTTATGTCAATTTGTGTCTTCGCAAAAAAAAAAAAAATCTTTTTTGAAAATACTTTGTAAAATATCGTATTGTTTGTATGTTATTAGGCCTATATGCATGCCTGGCACTTGCGTATATCATGATCTATCAATTTCCCAGTTCTTGTTAATCTTTTTCGTGGCTGCAAATTTAAGAAAAAGAGAAAAAATTACCAGTAATGTTCTGACCGATAAAATTTGATAAATTATATCAGTCCAAAAAGTGTCCCTTAAGTCCTGTGCCCCCAAATTCAAACATCATTCGCCACCCCTGACATGCATGGAACTATAGACTTGTTTCTGGATCACATGCATTGGAAATCTTAAATAAAGAAAGTCCCTTCACCGGATTTTCTGACCCTTGCCCTGATTTCCTTCCGACACCCCTGCCTGCACTTCCAGGGCTTCCCCATGAACCCCACACTTTTGCCCAAATGTTCAAATCCGATTGTGGGTCGTTTTTAATTAAGTACGTAGTGTACTTAAAGAAAATAAAAATTCGTCGGGCAATTTCAATTTTGACTATGGATTTCGTCGGGCAAACAAATGGCCCAGTATTGAAGAAAAACAAATTGTGGAAAAATGAAATATAGTTAGTTCACTTATAAACGCCTGCACAATTTTTCTCAATTTTTAGCGGAAATTTCTCTTCTGCCTGTTTAGAAATGGTAACCTATAGTTATAGTAATATACAAAATGTTTTGAAAATGCATAACATATCTTCATGGCCGTACGAGCACCCCCTTCCCTTTCCCTTCCTTTTTCTCCCGGACACTGATCTTAGTCGAGCAGAGATGTATAGAATGTCGGATTTACTTGTATCAGAGTATATCTCAGTCAAGCCTGACTCAGAATCATGACCTTCCGACCGCCAACTCGGCATGGTGCTGACAACATCATAATTGGGCACCTAGCAGCCTAGTCGGGCGCAGATGTAAAATGTCGGAAGTACTGTTTCAACCAGAGATACATCTCAACTATGCCCTAATCGTTTATCAAAATCATATCCTTCCGACTAGGCATCATGATGCTGACAATATCCTACTTAGGCACCTAGTCGGACATGTCAGAAATGTAAAATGTCGGATGTACTTTGTATATGTTTACGTCAGAGATGCATCTCAATCATGCGAAAGCCAATTAGGGCCATCCAAAAAAAAAAATGTTTTGGATGCAAAAAAAGAAAAGTTTTGAATGCAAAAAAAGTTTTGAGAATGGAAAAAAAAAGTTTTGAATACAAAAATAAGTTTTGAGATAAAAAAACGGAAGTTTTGATTGTAAAAAAAGGAATATATGAAATAAAAAATATTTAATGTGAATAAAAGTTTTCAATGTACAAAAAAAGTTTTGGATGCAAATAAAGACAGTTTTGAATGTAACAAAAGTTTTGAATGTAAAAAAAAAAGTTTTGGATGCAAAAAAAAATTTGAATGAAAAAAAAATATTTAGATGAAAAACAAAATAAAATTCTATGCAGTACAAGTCAGTTCGGTACAGTATTGCAAGGATGGAAAGGCATAGGATGGATAGGATTTCATTTTGGTTAAACATATGGTGAAATTATTACAGCTTTAGCAGAAATTGACTACTTACATCTTAAACTTTACTTAAAGAGGTTATTAAATGAAGCCGGTCTGTACCGCCAGAAAAATAATGATGACGTTGTAAGTTGCTTTATATATGGAAGAACTGAGCAGGTCTGGACAACTGCATGGTTATCGCTGATTTCACACGAAGTTGATAAACAATGGGTTAAGTTTTGTTAAAGAAACAGCGCGGAATCTTCTTCTTATTCTAGACCCTGAAGCCTCAGCAAGGGCGGGATTACAGGGGGGGAGGGGGAGGGGGTGAAGGAGGGGGAAAAGGAGGGGGAGGTGAAGGAGGGGGGAATGGGGGACTTGCCCATCCACTTTTTTACACACTTTCTTGTTTTAGTTTTCAACTCAATTAACTTCAATCAGCTAATCTTTTGTAATTGAGAGGCAAGGAGTGTAAATACAGCCATCCACATTCTTTAAATGTTTTGAAAATTTGTCCCCTTCACTTTTCTTAGGCAAATCCTGCCCTTGCCTGAAGGTGTAACATTAAGAAAAAAAAGAAGGTTAAGACGAAGGCGTTATAACGGTATTGGACCTAATATTGTTTGACATGTACATATGACAACCTCAAACCATTCGGGATTTGTATAAACGGTTGCATAGATGGATATTCGCGGTTTATGATGTGGCTCGAAGCTTATTCAACAAGCAGTGACCCCTGCAACCCTTGCTTATTGCCGGTTACTATACTAAAACTGTGAAAATGGTGGGAGGCTGCCCAAGAATTCTCGAGCAGATATGGGGACTGAAAACAGTTGTATAAGGGATATGCAAATTTTCCTCAGGAGGAATGGACAGGACAGCCATGCAGCACATAAAAGTTTCTTATATGGATGGAGCACATCAAATCAGCGAATATAATTTTGGTGGAGTGTGGTAAGGAAACAATGTGCCAATTTCTGGATTGATTTTTTCAGTCAATTGAGAGATGATAAAGGAATTCATGACTGCGGTAAGCTGGACAAAGCTTTGGTTCAATTCTGCTTCCTTAGCATAACCCAGATGTTTCATTTTTCACGTATTACTAATTAGTTATCCATAGGAGTATAGACACAAATGGGGGTGGGGTGGGTGCCTTCGAGTTTAACTATGGGCGGTGCTCTGATTTCTTTATCTTACACGTCTAATTTATTATTGTTTTTAAAGAAAGGGTTCTGAAATGTCTATGAATTTGTTTGGAAATACGAAATGTGCATGGCATCACTTTAGACACAACTTTTGTGCAAGTGATACGGTAGTGCTGAAACCTTTTAGTGCGAATGTTCAAAATAATTATAATTATTTCTTATGAATACTTAAGTAATTTTTTCGACGACACGAGGTTTAAAAATTAGACCTGGGTTATTTCAAAATTCCCTTGACTTAACCAAAAAAAAAAAAAAAAAAAACTTTTGGCTGGGAACAGGCTTTAGAGCTTTTATCGGAATGGCTACTGTTTGGTCCTTTTTCTTGTTGGAAGGGAATTTTACTAGTCATGTATTACACATCACCAGTCATAAGTATCTGTCATCCCTGCATGTGTCCCCATTTTCTTTCAGAATATTACAATTTGACCATTTGGCATGTGCACCCTATCATGAATTTGATACTGACCCTGTGGCTCCCACCAGTATTAAAATGGTTATCCCACCCTTTGTAAAAGTATGCATAGGTGTACGAGACTTCGGGGAGGGGGAAACCCCATTCAATCCGTCAATAATTTGGGTCGGACAAAAAGAGTTAAAAAGGTGTGTTATTTTCAAATAATTGGCTGAAATTTTAAGAGCGAAAAATATGTAGACGAAGACTTTTTTCTTAAATTTTACTTCGCTCTTCAATGTTTGTAGACAATTTAAATCCCCAAAAGTATCCAAAAATCCGTCTCAGAACGAAACTGAGGCTCAGTCAACCCAGCTTCCCCCTTCCCCTATTAGGCATAGGCGTACGAGACTACGGGAGGGGGAAACCCCATTCAAGTCGTCAATAATTTAGTTTTAGTAGCCTGAAAATATCCTAGGTCGGACAAAAAGAGTGAAAAAAGGTGTGTTATTTTGAAATATTTTGTGAAAATATTAAGAGCGAAAAATATGTAGGCGAAGACTTTTTTCTTTGATTTTACTTTGCTCTTCAATGTTTGTAGACAATTCAAATACCTAAAAGTATCCGAAAATCCACTCAGATCGAAACTGAGGCTCGGTCTGTCGGTCAGTTGTAAGATTTTATTTTCAAATTGTATACGTTTTGATTCAAATTAGTAGAGGAAATGGGATGTCCACGATTTCTCAATAGGACAGCCGAAATTCTTCCTCAAGTCTGGCAGGAGACCGGACATTGGGGTCATAGCGTGGTTGCAAGGTGTCTCCTTCATAGCATGGTTTCAAGGTGTCTCCTTCATAGTATGGTTACAAGGTGTCTACTTCATAGCATGGTTGCAAGGTGTCTCCTTCATAGCATGGTTGCAAAGTGTCTCCTTCATAGTATGGTTACAAGGTGTCTCCTTCATAGCATGGTTACAAGGTGTCTCCTTCATAGCATGGTTGCAAAGTGTCTCCTTCATAGCATGGTTGCAAGGTGTCTCCTTCATAGCATGGTTGCAAGGTGTCTCCTTCATAGCATGGTTGCAAGGTGTCTCCTTCATAGCATGGTTGCAAGGTGTCTCCATCATAGCATGGTTGCAAGGTGTCAAGGTGTTGCAAGGTATTTTCCTGAAAAGTAAAGCCCATGTGGAGCAAGTTCAAGTACATTTAGGATAACAACTGAACAGGGTCCTTCCTGCAGTTCACCACTTCTCTGCTGATCATTGCTAGAGAAACTCAGATTGATATCGTTCTGGGTTATTATTGAACAGTGTAAGGTAAAAGATGTTAAAGGCAGATACAACAGTCGGAAACATGACCTCGATTGACCCGAAAACTTTAATCAAAATCACTTGACAATGAATTTGAATTCGAGTGATGAATTTTCATTTAATTTCTGTTGTAGACCAGAGCAATTTGCTCTAAAACCGAAGAACACATATTTATCGTATAAGTGCACGATTAAAGATACGACTTTTAAGAATTAACGACATCGTTTTATGTCACAATGTGAGTACTACTTTTTGCACAACAGCCTTTTAAAGATAAAAAAAAACCGTAATAAAATTGACAACCGACCGATACAAAAAATGATGAAAATCACAAAAAAACAACTTACTAATTCGTGAAGTAAAACCAAATGTTGTTTAAACTATGAATAAATAATTTCAAATTCATCTCAGGACATATCACAAGCTAAGAACCTAAAAAAAGTTATATCCCAATTTGATTAGACCCGATGTCGGCTTGACTTAGACGCCATGATTGTAACGCATGCGCAATAAGTGTATGTCCGTAAAACGGATGTACAACACCAACAGTCGATCTACAGCGCTCCTGCCTCTCAAGAAAAACTGATGTTATTGGAGAAGATATAAACGCTGGAGATTTACAAAATACGCATAGATTCGATTGTATGTCAAGGAAAAGAGTTCATTTTGTGATGTATAAGAGCAATTTCATACCTTATATCGAGATGTGTACCCGTCATATCAGCTTTAACGTTAAAAGCTGATAACTCCCAATGATTATAAATGTCAGGTTCAGATAGATAAATAGGCCCCATAAGTATTTTACGACCCAATTGACCTCATTTAATAATATGAGGTAGCATTTATTACAAATTTGGTCATTTAGTTGTGTAATTCCTATCAGTCAACAATCGAACACAATTTTTTGAAATTTAGTGGAAGGGGTTCTGGGGTTCCAAAACAGTTTTCATATTTCGCCTAGAAAATAAGTTTTATATATATCTATTACTCTTTTGGTATTCTCTGGCAAAAGTTGGACATTTTTAACCATGAACCACCCCCACAGGTCCAGCACTGTTTATTGAAAACCCCCTTGTTGAATTATTCACAACACATTACAGTGACGGGGCAGGCTTAAAAAATAAGTTGAAACAAATGTTCATTTGCGCTGCATTAGTCAGTAGTATAGCCACATTTGATGGAAAAGTTAAGAATTTTGGTTTATATAAATTTCACTTTTGTCTTAAGAGGAGATCTAGGACCCCTCACTTTTTGAAAGCTGGCTACGCCACAATCAGTGGCTCAGCTATCGTCCACGGAGGATATTGTGTTCGGTATGTGCGATATGACATTGCTTGTGCTGCGTACATTTATGTTGAGATGTACGCAAACAGTTTAATCACTGTCATAGTATGGAGGTTTACCCATTAAAAGTGGTACTTCATTGGTTAGAGACCCTGGGAATAGAAGCACAACCTGATATGCTGGCACTTTTACCTCCAAGTTACTTGTGTTTTCTTACCAAGGACATCACTGGGGTATTCTGATTGAGCTCAGGGTCTTCTGAACGGTGGTGGTGGTGATAAAGGGAGGAAGGGAGGGGGGGGGGGGAGGGGGTGAGGTATCAGTTTCCCAATTGGGTGGATTTATTAGGGTTCCCTGAAGAGAAACGGTTAGATTTCAAACTGCAATGTTAATTTTCCAACTGGCGTCCCATTTTGAGGGAGGCACCCCAACCCCGCACGAACCCCTTAAAGTGACGTCTCTGCTCCTTACCAAACATGTTGTTACACACCTGGTATGAATGTTTACCTCTGAAACATTTTTAACTCACACGTGTAACATGGAACTCCAAATTTGGTTGAATTAATATTCCAGTTTTGAATAAGTCTGTCCGTCTGTTATGAATTCCAGTGGTTCTTCTGTGCAATGTGGGGCAAACTGTCAGTTGGGAGTAAATAGGGTGGGACATGAAGGGCACGGTCACTAAGCAATCCATTGGAGAATAAAACTCTTGACCAATAGAAGATCATGAATAGTCGCATGTAAGGGGTATACATGTATACATAACAACTCTTAGGAGCAGCCCCCCCCCCCCTCCCACAGGCGCTCGGATAACCTATAATATTAAAGCAGTATTATGAGGGCTGGGGCAACCTATCGCAAACAATAATGGGAAAGGCCTGAGCGGAGTGATGTAGTCAGAGGGCTGTGCCGCGTCTCCTTGTCACTAACTGTCAGTCTGTCAATATTGTGATACTGTTTTCATCTGGATGTGCTTGAAGATAATCTGAATGATCCAAGGTGCTTCCAAGTTCCAAACAGAAATCAAGTTATATCAATTTACTGCAAATTTTCCATTCACCAATTCCATTCCCTCTTCTGTGTGAATTAACCGTTTTCAGGATTTTCAGGAAAGGCTGAATGTTTAATACAGGGTCTTATATGAGGCTTCACATGGGTTGTATAACCCAATAAATAACCAAATGTGGCACCACCATAGTACTAGAGAGTCCCCAACCAGTCCCCAAATTATTGGATTAGTTTAGTGTTACAGAACACATTACTTTGCGAATGCAGGACATTTATGTGTATCTTGCAGGTCTGTTACAATAAGCCTGTCTGCTATTTCAATTAAAAAAGTGGCTCCATCAGATCTACAGTAACCTAAAACACACATTACATACAAAACTGTTATGTCTATCCTTGTTTGAGGCAGATGAATTTATAAAAGAATAATTAGGGGATAAATGGTACACAAATACAAACATTTACATAACACTTAAAAAAAGTCAAAGAAAATATTTTTTTGATAGTATAATTTATTTATCTCTTTTGGTTCAAATGTAAATCTTGTTTCTACTTCATCACAAATAAGTGAAATAAACTGTGGGGGATGGGGAGTACCCCCCTGGGGTGGCGAGGAGTATCGCCGGTTGGGATCTACAGTACAAAAATGACGGCTGAACACACAAAAACTTGAAAGCACAAGTACATAAGTTTTAATGAAACCAACTTCCAATATCCCACATACACAGTATGTAATAACATCTTAACAAAATACTCTATATCTTTATGCATGATATCAAAACACTTATTGAGAACTTGGTTAGTTACATGTTACACAATCCTCAGCTACTAACTCAACACCGGAAACACATGCCTTTCCTAAAAATAAAAAAAAACATAGACCAATGAACTGCAGTTCAACACAGCTGTATACAGCTGTACACAAGAAACACCCAAAACCAACTCATTATTTTGTTGACAAAAAATAATGCCAAGACAGCAAGAACTCTTGTCTTCACTCTAGATTCCTATTCCACCCTAACTGGGACCAGCTAATCTAAAATTACCCACGATACCCTTGGAAAATTTCATTATATATGAAACCATGAAAAACAACAATAACAATCAATACCAACACAAAGAATAACACTGGTACAGACAGGTCCCTAATTAAATAAATCAACGTCTTCCGACTCTTTACTAGTACACAGAACATATAATCTTACAAAAATTTAAGAATATCGCTGTACTCAATTTCATCTCCTAAACTGTCACAGTACAGGCGGCCTATATTCTTTTAAACAACCTAAACTGAACCACTTTCATAATATACTGTATATGCATAGTAACAAAATACAAATAAAAATAATCAATTTAATCAATACATTTTCAATATCATCAACCATATGATAATCACAGGCCTAGCGAAAGAGAAAGGTTATCCAGCACATCATCTTTCTGAATGAGACTTCATTTCTCATTTCGTAATAAATACCTAAATTCACAATACAGGGCCCAAAAATTACATGGTACACAACAAGATTCTCTTCCAATCCACAATCCTTTGACTTCCACTCGAGATCGCTATGCTTGGGACATTGCTATGCTCTTGAATAGAATTGGAATTATTCTTTTATACGCTTCAAATATACCTTCACTCGCTACACTTAATACTGCAATAGATATTACGATTTGCCTGGCATCATACACATCAATGTCAGAGCAAAGAGCTTGCTGATACTGTACAACCACAATTTTCTGTAAACTCCAAATCTACCAATGCCACAAAGCTTATACTTCATCTACAATGCTGACAAACCAGGGAGTTGTTACTTTGACTGGAGATGAAACTTGCAAATTGTTATTACCACTTCCCAACAACCACACGCTGATTTCCAAGCTATTAAATGCTTTTACCCACTGTCCGCCTAAAAACTTTTTATTTTAATCACCAAGGATACCTCTCCCGTCAAAGTAACAACTCCCTGGACAAACCAGTTTACTTCCACAGTGAACCACACTGTTCTTAACATAACGTAATATTACTTTCAGCAAATGGTGACGCCATCTTGATGAAGGTTGCAATTAACTTACGAAAACTTGTCAAAATTCACTCTACAAACATCGCAAGTGTTATCAATACAGTTAAACACAATGAAGAATTACTGGGGATACATTTGATTATGGAAATTGACAAATTTAGTTGAAATATAGCTCACAAAAAGGGATAACGATTTTGGAACTCAAAGTCCGGAGCTGCTGGCAACCGATATTGGTCCTCATGCAATGACTCCAGCCAGCAAACTGAAGCCTGACGACGACGACGACGACGAGTAAACACACAATTACAATGACGGGGTCAGGATGCTGCCTGGATCCCTGCTGTTGACAAGTACAGTAGGCCTTTTGTCAACATGGCACTGTTTGTTTACACACTGCATCTCAAAAAGGTCAATGTCACTAAGCAGTAAATTCAAAGCAAACGGTGGTGCTCCAGCACAATTGCATGAATAATTATACAAGATAACAAATTTGCACTTCACAACATAAGCAATGCATTAAACCCTTCATATGTATAAGTGCTTTAAAGAAGCAGCATCTTATGCTAAATTGCTTTAAAATCCATGGAAAAGAGCAACAAAAAATAAATTGACCATTTAAGAGCAATTTTGAATTTTCTGGCCACAATATGCAAATTTTTGTTCCTCTTTTATGTTCCTCTTCTGATGTATGAGTGGGTGGAAGTTCCTATTTCCTTATGTAACCCCTTTGTTTTGTTTTTTAATTCATTGTCACACATTTTTTTAAAAGATGGAAAGGAATTTCAACCAAATGTTTTTAAGTGTTGACTATACCCTTAACCATAATCTAGCAGGAATAGACTTTGTCCTCATTTTCAAGAATTAAAATTTAGCAGGGAAGAAAATATAAAGAATTGCATAAAGCTTTTCACCTACCCATCCGTAGACTTTTAAACTTTGATTTGGACTACGGGTATATTTTACTTTACATCTGAGCAAGCTTTATATGTTTGCTTTAAAGGACCAGACATCAGTTAATAATGTAAATTAAATTTAGTTTTTCAAATTGAGTATTTTGAAGCTTTATGAAATAACACAACCAATTATTGTTCACAAAATACAGTGTTAGTTGTCTCGTGAGTGAGACTGCCCTTCATTTACTGTTTTTGTCTTCTTCAAAATTGTAGTATAGAATAGTTTCAAAGAGAGCAACTAGCTTTGTTTTTTCTTTGCCATATCCCACAGTGAAAAATAAATTATCTAGGTCAATAGGTCAAAAAGACAATCTATTACACTATAAAAATATTTTATATCATACTGCATTACATCACATAATATACATATCCTAATAAAGCTCAAATTTTAATTTGCTACTGTTTGTCTAAAACTTGATATGCTTTTTAACTAGACTTCCTTGTCAATATTTTCTTGCACCAAACTATAAGGTAAATGTTGAAGATGTCACTAGTCTTTCATGAGAGCCTTCAAAGTATGTGTCTATTAAGTGCTACAAATAAAAGACTATTCGATATCAACAAATCTATCAATGCCTCACCCTGGTGTCAGAAAATGGAGAAAAAAATCATCAATATATTCTAAAAGAATCCTTAAAAAGTTACACTTATTTTCCTGCTCCTCTCCATCATTTTCTCTTTGTACAGCACATAGAAATGCTTAATACAATTTTGCACTATACAAATTAATTGTTTTATAATAATAACATTATTGGTAAAGATGGTAATTATTGATCATTAAACAGTTACATGGCACGTAAATTTTTCTATTAAATTTGAGTTTTCTAAAGGACTGATAATGATAGTTTGCATAAGACATTAAATTATCTGCATCTTGTTAAACTTTTCTTTTAATGCAAAAATATTGTGGTACCCATATTCATGTCTTACACTGCTCCAATATCAAAATGTACTGATCAAATTCATTACTGCAGGTAAAACAAAAAAAAAGATATAATATGAAAGAATCATCTCATGAAACAATATTTCACATATAGCAACACGTCTTTCATTTTATCATGTATGAAGTATGCTGTAAAAAATCAGGATGGATGGAGACATCATTCGATGCTGTTTAATTGTCAGTCACAGCATTCACAGCATTCTTCTTCAGTTGGTGTTGCTGTAGCACGCATGCAACCTAAATGACTGATGGATAAATACGGATCTACTGTAGTCCTGATAACTGCACTTATTTGAGCACATTTTTTCTTTTAGAAATATAGTACTTATTTGATTTCTCTCTTGCTCTGCCACAATCTTTGAGGGAAAGTAAAAGGTAGTGATAAGTTAATATCAAGACAATGTAATGCTGCAGTAGTTGTGCACTGTTCCTCTCAAACTGTCAAACAACTGAGAAATATTTGAAAACAAGTTTAACATCAAATGATACTGTAGACTATGAATAATAATAATAATAATAAATAAGATTTCTAATGCGCACTTATCCACCCAGAAGGTGCTCAAGGCGCCGTACAATGTGAAAAACATAAAGGAATAACAATACAAAATTAACAAAAACATACATGGGCCTACACACGCACATACACCCATATATGTATACACACACGCACATACACCCATATATGTATACACAAAAACAACATTAAATAAAAGCTTTGGACATGAGATGTGTTTTTAGATTTGTTTTAAAAATTGCAAGAGAATTGGATGATCTGACATGAAGGGGTAATTGATTCCACAACCGTGGTGCAGCTATACCAAAAGACCTATCACCCCATGAGTGGTTAGATTTTTGTTCACATAAAAGTAATTTGTCACTGGATCGAAGAGCACGAGTAGGAATATATGATTTTAAAAGGTCAGAGATATAATTTGGAGCACACCCAATCAACGATTTGTAAACAATAAGCAGTATTTTATTTATTATCCTATATGACACAAGGAGCCAATGCAAGTCTTTTAGGATTGGAGTAATGTGACAAGATTTCTTTGAGAGTGTTACAAGGCGTGCAGCAGACTTTTGAATCTGTTGAAGACGGTGAATTTGTTTTTGAGGAAGACCATACAGTAGAGAATTTCCCATATCTAGACGTAAAGTTACAAAGAAATGTATGATTTAAACAGTAGCAGTAGAGTCAAGATATTTCCTTATTTTACCAATGTCTCGAAGATGAAAAGCAGCAGTGCGGGTAACCCGTGAAATATGAGAGTTCATACTCATCAGCTCATGATTGAATCAAAGATGACACCTAGGTTACGTGCTTGAGAGTGAGATTTGATATTAGAATCACCAATGACAATATCTGGCATTGTAAATTTTGCAAGTTTTTGTCGAGATCCAATTAACATATACATTGTTTTGTCATCATTTAGTTTTAAAAAGTTTTGTTTCATCCAAATACGAATATCTCTAATACAATTTTCTGAGCATTGGATGGTTGAAACACTATGTTGCTGCAAAGCTTTGAAGGAAAGAGAAATTTGTGTATCGTCAGCGTAGACGTGATAAGCAAGATTATATTTCATTACAATGTCACGGATAGGATATGTATATATTGTAAACCATTGTGGTCCTAGAACAGAACCTTGTGGTGCAGAAAAATCCAGAAAAACAGGTACAGATACATCATCCCCTATACACACATACTGAGGCCTATGGAATAAGTAAGAATGGCATTATTTCAATGCAATATCATTAACTCCAATGTAGTCCCTTAGACGTGAAAGCAAAATAATATGATCAACAGTATCGAAAGCGGCACTTAAGTTTTACAAAATCAAAGCAGTTACTTTACCATCATCCATTGCGGATAAAATATCATTGTTAACTCTAAGTAATGCCGTTTTAATACCATGGTGTGCTTTGTAAGCAGATTGAAATGGATCTGATAACATATTGATATGCACATGATTTGAAAGTCTAGAGGATACAACACGCTCAATTGTTTTACCCAAGAATTTTAAAT
This sequence comes from Chiridota heheva, assembly GCA_020152595.1. Lineage (NCBI taxonomy): Eukaryota > Metazoa > Echinodermata > Holothuroidea > Apodida > Chiridotidae > Chiridota > Chiridota heheva. Next base: position 240,944 of record JAIGNY010004469.1, read on the forward strand.
TTGCAACAGGTCTGTAATTCTTCAAAACCTCCCGATCAAGGCCAACCTTTTTCAGGAGGGGACGAACGTCAGAACGTGTGCAAGCTTTAGACTGTCAGGAAAACACCCATTTTCTAGAGATCTATTTACAATATCAGTGAAATATAGTATAAAAATATCAATACATTGTTTAATCAAGGAAGTAGGTACAGGGTCAAGTTTACATGATTTTGATGGTGATTTTATAATGATATTGCATATTTCATCCTCACACGCAGGTTGAAATACAGAAGTATTTTCTCTAAACATTTGGAGCAGTACAAATAGAATCAGTAGTATTCATATCAAAGGATTGCCGAATAGTTTCAATCTTATCAACAAAACAGTTTGAAAATGTTTCTGCAAGAGTTTTGTCAGAATCTGAAGTGGGAAGGACTGGTTTTTTAGACTTGTGCAAAAGGCTGTTAACAATAAAATATAACATGTGAGGTAAGAAAAGTAATGATGGCTTTGCTATACAAATCACTTACGTTTTTCTATACAAACAATTTTGACCAAATGTGTTTGTAATAGAAGTTTTGAGCTCCATCAGTGTTTGAGCAGAAGCAGAATTCAAGCATTTTTGCAAGTAGCACAAAGAGTAATTTTAAGTACATAAGACAACATTTTAACAATCTAAACATTGACCCTTCTTACATTCTGGGCTACATAAATAAGCGATTTGTAAAAATATACATCTTTTTAGCCCTAATATAAACTGCTCTAAAATGAAAATGATTTGTTATTTCTAGATTTACAGTATAGGAGCCTTGAAGCAGCATGAATGAAAGCAATTTGTGTAAATCAATTGTTAGCTTTCTTGAATGAATGTATGAAAGTGAGGAAAATGACTGCAATATAATAACAGAAATATGTATAAAAGAGAGTAACACTCCATATGGAACCGAACTACACCCAATTTATACTATTTTCAATCTACGAAAACAATATGACAGAATAAATGAACTATATATAGTGACAAGATTTGTCTTTGTTGCCCTAAAATGGCTGAAAATCAACACAAACTGACAAAATCAGAAACTTTAAGTGATGATAAGAAGATAATTTGAAATGCTGATGTTCAAATTTACTCATATAAGCATTATAGGGTTACCGTTTCTAAACAGACAGAAGAGAAATTTCGCCTGAAAATTCGGGGAAAGTTGTGAAGGCGTTCATTGGTGAAGCATTGGTATAAAGATTTCGTGTTTTTTTTTTTTTGCCACAACTGCCGAAAGTGGCTTAAAATCAATACAAAAATCCAAAGAACAACTTTCTAAATTATAATTCTAAAATCTACTAATATAAGCATTTTGGATTACCATTTCTAAACAGGCAAAGGAGAAATTCAGAAATTTTGGTTAAAATTGTTAGGTTTATGGACGCAGCTCTGGATGGTTGCCAAGTCCAGGCAGCCAGAGGCGAAGATTTTTAGTTTTTGATGCTTTAAAATAGTCCATGAGCATCGGGGCTCTGGGTTTTAAACGTGTGTGGGTGAGTATCCTTCAATCCTAGTTCCCGAACCCGGGCCTAATCAGCATCGTACTGAGTGGAGTGGAAATACTTATGTAGACTCGGGCATGATTGTACGAAAGCCCATTAGGGTCATGAATAAATCAAACAAGTTTTTTGGATGCAAAAAATAAAAGTTTTGAATGCAAAAAAACAAAAAGTTTGGAGAAAAAAAATTGAATGTAAAAAAAAAAATTGAATGTAAAAAAAAAAAATTGAATGCAAAAGAAAAATAATTGAATATAAACAAACAAAAAGTTTTGAATGTGAAAGAAAAAGTTTTGAATATAACAACATTTGGGATACTGCGCTCTTTTCCCGTCTGGCTACGCCACTGATGCGAACTATTACTCAAAACCACATACTGACAGTGGCGCAGCTTTACTCTTTGGTTTAGGGGACGGGCACTGTGGGCACAAGAAGGAAAATGAATGTCATTCTCTTAAAATAATGTAAATTAAGTTTGTTTTTTATATTGATTTAATATGTGGCAAAACCAACTTTCATTTGGGTAACGCCATAACTTTTTAGGGGATGTGCCCCATGATCCCAACCCTTTTGGATGATAATGAACACTTAAAAGACTGGACAATCAATGATTTGTTTACAAATACAATATAATCAAACAACTTGAGTGACCATTTTCACAACATTCCATACTTCGTTATATATAACAATTCGTTATATATAACAATTAAATTTCTTCAAGCCAGATATCAATTAATATAGTTTCGTTTACTGTATAATGTCTTCCTCAAAACTACGATGACTGCAAACTATGTTGGGCCAGCGTTAGCAAAAGGTTGGAATTTACGTTGGCCCTTGGTTGGTAAAATACCTTTTTACAGGAATATTCCCGTGGATTTTCATTATCATAATTTCATATATATGATAGAGGACTATTACACAAACACCTTGGTTTAACAATCATCTTGCTATATCTTTTTCCGTTTAGGAGTTACCAGGTTACTGCATTTCAATAACTGTACGAGTGTGTTGAAAAGTGACCTGTGCACAATGTGATGTAATAAATACAAATCCAAGACAATTGTTGTTTTAATTATTTCCTTTGAAAATTAATTTCCTCTTTCTAAATTACTGGAAGCATCTTTTTTTAATTACTGAGATGGTGTATAAAATGCACTTTACAAGAACGAGACTCCCCATTTGCTTATCAGTTAGGAACATGACCTTGCTATATGACCGTTACTCCGATATTATTAATTTCTGAGCATTTGACCCGAAGTTCGAATTGAGCGTTTCAGGGTTTGTAAAACGATCACTCCTGAATAAATCCGGATAATTCAAATTGCTCTAACTTATGCAGTTTCATTGTTCGTCACTATAGGAGATGATTAGATGACGTACAAGACAATATATTTCGGATTGAATCGAAATCCGAGCATTTTCAGTCTCGGTAAACTTCTCAAAATAAAGATTTTACGTGGCTCATTTTGTGAAGATCTTTGAAAAGGTAAGATTCATCAATCGTTTTTCTGATCTGTGAAGGTCACTTTTCTTTATAGTAGAAAACTTTTTATTAGGCTCAATATGCTTTTGTAAAGTGAATTATTAGTGTCGTCAAATTTAATCCATCTTCAGCTCAGGGTAAATGCCATTCCAAATTCTCACCTTTTAGACCTTATTCCTTCCTAACGTGATAAGGTGTATCTTTTCTGTAAC
>JAIGNY010004470.1:0-5000 GCA_020152595.1 Chiridota heheva
TTTTGTATTCTATTATTCACACAATGCTTACCATTGTCTATCATCCAAAAAGAGGTTTCTGTGAAAAGTGAGGGCGTGTTTTTGCTAAGTCTGGTAATTTTGGTCTAATGTTTGATACTCGTGTCCCTGAAAATAGCCCCTTTGTTCATTCGTTTGTTAGTATATCATATAAAACTTTTCTGTTTAACATACATTGTTTCAAATTACATTTTCTTTACCTAATTTGTGTACTTTTGCATCACACAGTCAGACTGAGCTCAAGAATATCGTGTAAATGTGAAATCAGGTAGAAACATGAATCAATTATTACATGCATGAATAGATGCAAAATTGATTGTGTATATACTGTGTATAATTTGAACAATGCAACTGTCCACAGTTTCAATTTTGCATCTTCTATTTTCTGAATAAATTTCTTAATTCTTTCGAAGTGCTGAGTTATACATTTCCATGTTGGTTGTAATTAACAAAATCTGCAGGAGCTTTTGCCACTCGACTGCCTTTATATGTTTTGTGTCATATTTACATATCTACCTGGTCTATAATAATTTCTTTAAAGCTGCATTGAAATTTCATGGGGAGACTACGTTCAAGTATGACTTAAAATTCATATGAATTTAATGCCGCTAGGGGATTTAAGAACAAAACTTAAACATTAATGATCATATGATAATAATTTGGCAATTTTCAATTAAAAGATTAATAAAAAAATTCCCATACACGCCACTGAGATGAACACATACATGGCAGCATGGATTCAATTTCGCAAACACTGAAAAGGATTTTTTGGTATCTTATCTTAATATTTCCAGAAACTACATTTTAGATGATGCGCACCAGATTCCCAGCGTATTAATCGATTTGTTGCTTCAACGTCAAGATTAATCTATTTTCAGACCACAATGCGAATGGAGGTCTGCACCAGCACCATTGCATAAGTAGCATTGCATAAGGGTCTATAGTATCACATTGAGGCAAAGTCATTTGATAAATAATGGCGATAAATAGGTTTTGTTGGGTGGTGGTGGAGAGGGGGGGGTGTTAAATTTTTCATAGTGATAGGTATATCCTGTTGGCCCCGCTTATTTTTTTTTCTACCTTCTGTGGGTCAATATTTGAGCTCATTACATGATTTCCTATAAAACTTGTTGCCTATATGTACGCTAAAATAGATAACCCAAAAGGAAGATATTTTGCATTAATTAAACGTCAAGATTAAAACATGTGTTGTTATTAGTCAGTAGTTCAGTTTTTTTTTTTCAGTTGAGTATTTTACTATAACAGACTAACGACTTTCTACCTTACTGTTTAGTGTTTGGCTGTAGATATTTTAATGCAAAAAAAGACTTTTCTAGGGTATCATAAAAAAAAATGTGTTGATATGATAATGTGAGAAACTTTTCTTAAGTAGCCACAAGAGCAAGGGTATTTAATGAGTGTTGGAATTTACTTGAAGACCCTTGAATATTGAATGTTGCATTCTGAACATCCATTAACTCTTATTTCCCATTCGAGAGAAAATTAACATAAAAATCTCCCAACCAGAAGTTGGCCGACTTTGTATAAAATTGGAAGAAAAGTGTAATGCATAGAGTGATATTAAGACAAAACAAATATTAATTAGTGTCTCAGCACTATGTTATTACTAAAAATGTCCATCGTTGTGGTAAGAAATCAGACAAGTATTTGAAAGTTTCATTAAGGCCATCCGAATGTTATGACAGTCACATTTTGTGCAGAATGATGGGCATTTAATACGTGAAACACTGTATCATATTGCACAATTCTTGATAATAAACATGCACCTTATAACAAACAGTCCGGAAAAAACCCTCAATCTAGAGTTTCGCCTCTAAAACAGCAAGCTTACAAAATCTAGCTTATTTTGACGGGGAAATGTATGCACTAGCATATACAATTAGATTATGATGACCCAAAATTGTATCATATATAATTATGAGATACAAATGGATATGGAGAAGTGGGATATCGATGAACCAAACTATAAATAGCAAATGGACATTAAAGAATGGGACGTCGATTCGCAAGAATTCCATACCCCCATCGACAAACTGGACGACATGGTGGCTCGAGGCGGAGTTAAATTGTCTCAGGAACTCGACCAATTTGTCGACCACTTGCTACAACAGTACAATGTCGGAAAACAAGTAGGAATGGGCGGTAACGTTGAATATCAGGAGGGGGTCAGAAAAGAGCAGAAGTCACTGCCGAGAGCTGCTATCACATCGTCGAGACTCGAGGACGTCAGATTCCAAGGTACCATTCAGAAGCCAACGAACATGTGATTTGCTTTAATGGGGAGAGAATTGCCCAACTGGTCAATAAAGAGGGCGAGTTTACCAACCAAACGACCATCTTTCAGTCTTTGATACATGTAAGTGATTGAGGCTAAAGGGGAAGCAGGAAAACACGTTGACATCGACGACGAAGAGGCTCGAGCTATTCTCGATCTGGAAGACGAAATACATCTTCCTCGATTTCGAATGTGTTCAAAAAAACAAGCTTGACAACGGTGGTTGCATGCATGTGCCGCACTATTGTGTAGCGCACCGTGTTTACTTGACCTACATCCACGACGACGATATTCGCCGAAATTGCGAAACATGCGGCGTGCGAGAACACCTCTTCATAGGAAGTAACACCCGAAAGGAATTTTGCCAATGGTTACTCTCTCCAGACAACAAAGTTATCACGGCTATTGCACACAACATGAAAGGATACGATGGCCATTTCATTCTAGACCACATGAACAACATCGGACTATGCCGAAATGTCGTCATGAATTGATCCAAACTGATGAGTATAGATTTTAAAGAAAAATCCAGAAATAAGAAGAAGAAAGATGTCACGACCTTGAGGATCATTGACTCGTGCAACTTTATTCCGGTTCCGCTCTCATCCTTTCCTACAACGTTTGGGTTGACAGAGATGAAAACAGGTTATTTTCTGTACCTTTATAACACCAGAGCTAATGAAAACTATGTCGGTCCATGGCCTACAGTTGATACCTTCAACCCCGATCATATGAAGTCCAATCAACGCAAAGATTTTCTCGTCTGGTACGAGGAACAGAAGACCAAGATTTTCGATATGGCTCGAGAAATGTACGAGTACTGTCGCAGTGACGTTGAACTGTTTCGCCGAGGATGTTTGCAATTCAGAAAAAAACATTGGAGACTACTGGAGAATATCCCTTTGAAAAATGCATCACCATCCCCGTGACCTGTATGCTGATGTTTCGACGAAAATTCCTACGCCCTAGTACAATCGCTTTGGTTTCTCATCGTGGTTACGATAATGACACCCAATCCGTCAAAGCTCTCTAATGGTTGAAATCGAATGAGCACCAAGAGGGTTAACGCATTCAGCATGCTCGGTCTCGTGGAGGAGAAAAAGACTTCGGTCCCTACAAAGTAGACGGCTGGGATGAAGCGTTAAAGACCGCCTACGAGTTCTACGGTTGTTTGTGGCATGGTTGTCATACCTGCTACCCGAGAAGAGATTAGGAACTGCCAGGTGTCGAAACAACCGTCGAGGATGCTCTCATAAAGCTCAACCGACAACGAGAGTGGTTAATTAAGGAAGGTCGAAGTCAAGGCTGGCAATTGTTGGAGATCTGAGAATGGGAATTCAAGGAAGAGCTGGCGAGGAACCCACAGATGAAAGACCTCATCGATAATCTTGAACTGCTAGAACCTCTCCATCAACGAGATGCGTTCTTCGGAGGACGCACCAATGCCATTAAACTGTAACACGTCGTCCAAAACGATGGAAAAATAAAATACATCAATGTCTGCTCTCTTTACCCTTGGATCAAAAATACTGCAAGTATCCTATCGGCCACCCCGACATCAAGACCCCGGACACGACCGAAGTAAGTGACTATGAACGACTAATCAAATGCACTGTCCTACCTCCACGTGGTCTCTACCATCCGGTTCTCCTGTGCCGATGTCGAGAAAAACTCTTGTTCTTACTATGTGCCATCTGCGCTGAAACATTAGCCAAAGAACCATGCAAACACCACGAAGATCAACGCACTCTTTACGGGACGTGGGTGAGTTGTGAGTTGCAGACTGCGGTAGAGATGAGGTATCGAGTAACAATTTTAGGTTGACAATTTCAATATCAGTTTTACTTTCGCTAATTAAGCTATATAAGAAGGTAAATTTCCATTTGAACTTCATCTGATCTCCTCTGATCAAATCAAAACAATCTTGTGATAGTGTGATTTACCTTTTTATTTACCTTGTGCTTTATCAACTTGTAAAATTATTATCAACTTGTGTATCTTCTCAAATATTTTTGTGAACTCTGAAAAATTATTATCATAAGTCATCATTTATTACCATGGCTAGTAAAACAAAATCAAAGGTGCCTGTGCAAAAGTCCAGCTTGTTGAAACGTAAGTTGCCAAAGTTTCAGTTGTTCAAACTTTCATCAATGTCTGATATTTCTGTGAAGAGTGCAAAGTTGCTCCAAAACCTGTGAAAAACGCATCATAAACACTCCAAAAAACAACCGATTTCCAGGCATGGCCAAAGTTTTAAAGTCCGTCAAAATTGTGTGCCATAGTAGGAGGAAGAGGAGGAGGAGAAGGAAGAGGAGGAGGAGGAGGAGAAGGAGGAGGAGCAGGAGCAGGAGGGGGAGGAGGAGGAGGAGGAGGAGGAGGAGGAGGAGGAGGAGGAGGAGGAGGAGGAGGAGGAGGAGGAGGAGGAGGAGGAGGAGGAGCAGGAGGAGCAGGAGGAGCAGGAGCAGGAGGAGGAAGAAGAGGCGGAACAGAGGGCCAGTGATGCTTCTTCTGTCGGAGAGGAAGAATAAGTTGCCGAGGTTTCAGGTTCTGATACTGCAGGTGTACAGGGGCACGAATCAGGCAGCTCTGACGAGGTAGAGGTGTTAAAGTCTAAGAAAAGAAAACACAAAGAGCTTGGAGAAGGTGAAGAAGATGTACAAGGACTGGATGGGGGTGTAATACCGCA